>CAKNYM010042306.1:5675-24727 GCA_932195095.1 Andricus curvator | reverse complement strand
TTACCCCCACTTATCAATTCTGAGAAATCTCTCTTGTACACTAAACACATAACCTTCAAATTCCTTCTAGAAGCTTCCAGGCCAACCATCTTGCGAAAATTCTAGATGTCGGTAACATGTCGGTGCAGGGATCTATATCCGGAACTCCCCCTGTTATACTACTGTACAATTATCCCAAAAAAATCACCTAATTGCTAGTAAGATACAAAATCGTTTTAGACGTCTGTAGTGTTTCGTCACTAAGGGTTTGCCGTCCTTTTTCAACTGCCTGGCCTCTTTCATCTCACTTATTAATTTTTCATATATTTCTGATGTAATTAACTCACTTTCCGTTTTACCGCTTATCCTGTCCATTATTATTTCCCAAATTCGTATTTTGAGTCATTATCCACTAATTCATAGTTAACATTTGCCATGGTGCCCACAATGTGATAAATATACCACTACTCTCGGGGGGTGGGGGATGGGGTACTTTTGTCTATTGGTTGAGGAAAGTTATGGTAGGAGATTTTGAATGCATCAACAGTTCGTGTAAAAACAAAAAGGTGCAAATATTACATAACTGATACATGTGGAGACTTTTTTCTACCTTGAAAAATCTAAATAAAAAAAAACTAATGAATAGTTATGTATCTAATATTTATTAAAAATGTAAAGCAAATTTTCACATAACAATAACAATAGTGATTATATCGTCTTTATCACTTTTTAAGATTAATTATCTAGCATATGATGCCTGTTTTTTTTTCATCCTTGAGTTTGATCAGGATTCTATGCTTCTGAATGTGCCTCAACAAAATTATGTACTAGTTTTTTATCACAAAAATAATTTGTTGGCAAAAATAAGTTTCTTTATTTAAAAACACAACTGAAAATTGCACTTGAAAATTAATATGTTTCAGTAGAGAATTCAAGCATTTTGTTTAAAATTCGTTTCTGTCTGTTGAAAATTCGTTTCTGTTGGTTGAATGCAGTTATTTTTTACTTTTAATTTAAACATTTTGTTTTTTAAATATTAATTATTATCTTTTTGTTTACACTTCATCTTTTTAGGTTAAAAATGTTACTTGAAAGTGGAACTACTTTCTGAAAAGTTCATTTTTTTGGTTAAAGATTCATAACTTTAGTTTAAAATTGTTTTTTTGTTGTTGTTGAAAATTAATTTATTCAACTGAAAATCTAAATATTTTGTTGAAAATTTAAATTATTTTTGAAAATTAACTTTTTTGTTGAAAATTCATATTCTCTGGTAATTTGGAATAATTTTACTATTATTACATTGGCTATCTGTTTAAGAAATATTATCTTAAAAAATATAATTAAAAAAAATTGTTATGTACGTAATATTTATTAAAAATGTTTAGCAAATGTTGACATAACAATAACAATAAAAATAGTAATTATATCGTCTTTATCACTTTTTAAAATCAGTTATCTAGTATATGATAACTGTGTTTTTTTCATCCTTGACTCTTACCAGGATTGTGTGCTTCAGAATGTGCCTCAACAAAAATACTATTTTTTCATCACAAGACGAAATTTTGTTATTCCCCAAAACCGGATTTATCAGCGTTATAAAAAGGAATTCCAGTTTCCGGCCGCACGGTTGAATATTTTGGTCTGATATTTTGCATACCTCATCTAAATATATATACCATTAAACCATTTCCCTTTCAGGGTAGGCGTGACACTACCCGATTCGGGTAGTGTTTCTAGGTTTTTCTTGTAGTTATAAATAACTACAAGTGTGGGCTCACCACACCCACGATGTGCCAACAGCACTCATGTCAGTATTCTTGAATGGTCACCCATCCAAGTACTAACCGCGTCCAACGCTGCTTAACTTCAGTGATCTGACGACAACTGGGGTTTTCAGCGTGGTATGGCCGTTAAATATTGGTCTCTTTTCCTGTCAATTCTCGGTTTTTTGAAAAAATGTTTATATTTGACGTTATCAACAAAAAGAAAAGAACAATAGAAAAAAAATGCAGTGACGCTCAGTACTAGCTGAGTGTGTATTTTCGAGGCCTGAGCTTCGACCCTCGTCAAAGCTACGAGGAAGACGCCCCGTAGCGCGAGTGGAGACTCTGGAGCTCCTCGAATTACCCGAAACGAATCAACCTTCTCATTGTTATGAGATGCAGGCCGGTTCAAAAAACTCAAATTATGAAAGCATCGCGTGATTCAATTTTAATTAGCAGAAATAGTTTATTCATATAATTTCAAGAAAGTGAAAAAAAAGATTCATGAAAATCGGTTAATATTTGCAGTAATAATAGAAATGTTGAAGTGCACACGATAGTATGCAAAGATACACCGCACTGTGGGAGGAAACGCATTTTTTTCGTTCAAAACGTCTACAGCCTTCAATTTTGCCACAATCCGCAATTATTATTTTTTTAAATTAAAGAGCGCTAAATTTCCAAGAGCACCTTAGATAGAGATTGTTGCATTTTCATTTGTTTATTTATTATATGATTACTCGAAGTATGAGAAAATCGAGATTTTTCACAAAATCATTATTTACTCTTCAATAGTGGTTTGCATATAATGAAAATCATCTTAAATCGACGCAAGAGTACTCCCAGAATGCAAATAATTTGATTATTATCTGTTTTAATTGTTATAAACAAACGAAATTAACAAATAGCCAAATATCGTCATTGTGGTTGAAAAAGATTTGTTCTTAGCTAAAAATGCTTTAACTTATTGTGAGAGTGATTGTTAGTCAGAATATCCATAAATTATTAACAATTAGAATTGTTATAAACAATTTTTTGCACTAATTTGGAATTTGTGGTTTTTTCAATTGCGGTTTTCCTTTTATCATCTGAATTCATGCCGATATTCTGAGAAATGGAATAAGTTCAACTATATTTGTGAAAATACAACAACTGTTGATTTTTAAACAAATGACACAAATAAATATAAAACTTTGGCACTTTGACCTGGAAAATAATTTTTTGTATCAAAAATGCTTTAAATTTTTGTGAGAGAGATTTGCAGTCATTATTTCTATATAAAATTAACAATAAGCAATTGTCATTATTATTAGCCATACCACGATAAAAAAACCCGTTCTCTTCAGATCACTGAAGTTAAGCAGCGTTTGGCGCGGTTAGTACTTGGATGAGTGACCATTCGAGAAAACTGAGTGCTGTTGGCACATCGTGGGTGTGGTGAGCCCACACTTGTAGTTATTTACTACAAGAAACTATCCACCTAGAAACACTACCCGAATCGGGTAGTGTCACGCCTACGCTGAAAGGGAAATGGCTTAATGGTATACATTTAAATTCAAATATCACGAAATTTTCATATATTTAAAAAATATTGTAATTTTTGTTGAAAACAATTTTTTCTCGTCTGGAAATAATTTAAATTATTGTGAAAGTGATCGTCAGTAACAATTTTTATGAAACATTAACAATCATAATATTTATAAACCATTTTTGTGGAAAATGTTGGAATTATTGGTTTTTCAATTTCGGATTTTCCTTCATCATCTGAATTGATGCAGATCTTCTTGAAAATAACATAGGTTCAATTATATTTGTTAAAATAGAACAATTGTTGATCTTGTAAGCAAATTAAATAAATTCAAAGCTTTGGCACTTTTTTAAATACATAAAAATTTCGTGATATTTGAAATTAAATAATAACAATAAATAATAACAATTGCTTATTGTTAAGTTTATATAGAAATATAGACTGCAAATCTCTCTAACCAAAATGTAAAGCAGTTATAGTGCAAAAAAATTATTTTCCAGACCAAAGTGCCGGCGCTTTATGTTTATTCATTTCATTTGTTTAGGAGATTAACAATTGTTGCATTTTAAGAAATATAATTGAACCTATGTTATTTTCAAGAATATCTGCATCAATTCAGATGATAAGAGGAAAACCGCAATTGAAAAAAATAGAAATTCCAAATTTGTGCAAAAAATTGTTTATATAACAATTCTAATTCTTAATAATTTATGGATATTCTGACTAACAATCACTCTCACAATAATTTAAAGCATTTTTAGCTAAGAACAAATCTTTTTCAACCACAATTACGATATTTGGCTATTTGTTAATTTCATTTGTTTATAATAATTAAAACATACGATAATCAAATTATTTGCATTCTGGGAGTACTCTTGCGTCGATTTAAGATGATTTTCATTATATGCAAAGCGCTATTGAAGAGTAAATAATGATTTTGTGAAAAATTTCGATTTTCTCATACTTCGAGTAATCATATAATAAATAAACAAATGAAAATGCAACAATCTCTGTCTAAGGTGCTCTTGGAAATTTAGCGCTCTTCAATTTAAAAAAATAATAATTGCGGATTGTGGCAAAATTGAAGGCTGTAGAGCTTTTGAACGAAAAAAATGCGTTTCCTCCCACAGTGCGGTGTATCTTTGCATACTATCGTGTGCACTTCAACATTTCTATTATTAGTGCAAATATTAACCGATTTTCATGAATCTTTTTTTCACTTTCTTGAAATTATATGAATAAACTATTTCTGCTAATTAAAATTGAATCACGCGATGCTTTCATAATTTCAGTTTTTTGAACCGGCCTGCATCTCATAACAATAAGGAGGGTGATTCGTTTCGGGTAATTCGAGGCGCTCCAGAGTCTCCGCTCGCGCTACGGGGCGTCTTCCTCGTAGCTTTGACGAGGGTCGAGGCTCAGGCCTCGAAAATACACACTCAGCTAGTACTGAGCGTCACTGCATTTTTTTTCTATTATTCTTTACTTTTTGTTTATAACGTCAAATATAAACATTTTTTCAAAAAACCGAGACTTCACAGGAAAAGAGACCAATATTTAGATGAGGTATGCAAAATAACAGACCAAAATATTCAACCGTGCGGCCGGAAACTGGAATTCCTTTTTATAACGCTGATAAATCCCCTTAAAAGCGCTCTCACCGAGTTCGGGGCATTTAGAAATGCCCACTCCTACTATCTGTTCACGATAGAAAGGCTCCTCCAAAACAGCTGCACATTTTTGTAATTCACTCGTAAGAAAAAAATTGCATAAAAATACAGCTTATACCATGATAAAGCGTACTTTATTGCGCTTAAGACAAGTCCTCATTTGTTTATGTACAAAAATTGGATTGCAAAATATCCTTCGCGAAAAGATGAAAACCGTGCTTTTTTCGCGTCACTCTGTCCTTGCTTGACTTTCGATGACGACATCTTTGAACTGAAAAATGTGAAAAATTTGAAAAAAATCGTATAGATGCATTCATATTTTGACTATACATACGTGAAAACAAAACTGCAATATATTAATAACAATTAACGTAAAATTCATTTGAACATGACTATGCTATCTCTCGTAATACACGCAGTAGAGAGTTATATTTTGTCTTAAATGGCTTGGAAAATTTCAACAAATACAATCGAATAAAAATTAGGAATAGCAATCTTAAAACCTATTAATTAATAACAAATAATCCTGGAAGATCGATGAATAGTAGTGTGGGTGTGAGGAGACTATGGCTATGGGATACCATAGCTAAAGGGTCTGCTCATTCAACTTTTCGTGCAGTAGCTACTTTTTTTCAATGAGCAGACCCGTTAGCTATGGTATCCTGCTGTGTCCTCACACCCACACTACGATTCGTCGGTCTTCCAGGATTATTTGTTATTAATTAATAGGTTTCAAGATTGTCATTCCTTATTATTATTCGATTGCATTTGTTGAAATTTTCCAAGCAGCTTAAGCCGAAATACAACTCTCTACTACGTATATTACCATTGATAGCATAGTCATGTTTAAAATCATTTTACATTAATTGTTATTAATATATTGCAATTTTGTTTTCACGTATGTATAGTCAAAATATGAAATAATCTACATGATTTTTTTCAAATTTTTTACACTGTTCATTTCAAAGATGTCTTCATCGAAAGTCCAGCAAGGACAGAGTGACGCGAAAAAACCACGGTTTTTACCTTTTCGCGAAGGATATTTTCCAAACCAATTTTTGTGTATAAACAAATGGGGACTTGTCTTAAGCGCAATAAAGTGAGCTTTATCATAGTATAAGCTACGTTTTTATGCGATTTTTTTCTTACGAGTAAAGTACAAAAATGTGCAGCTGTTTTGGAGGGGCCTTCCTATCGTGAACGGATAGTAGGTGCATGCGGTTTAAACGCCCATTGGGCGTTTTCGGGTTCGGAGCCTAACATATATACCGATCCTTAATCTAGCATATGAAAAAAAGCGAATTTGGATTAAATTATATTTCTTGAGATTTTCTTAGTGATAAAATACATTACATTTTTAATGAATGAAGATATTATTTACACATTTCAGTTTAGGTCATTTCTCAATCACTTCTTCACAAACATTCTGATTATAAAAAGTAATAATTTCCAGAAACAAACTTTGAAATCGCATAAGATTAGTAAATACCAGTTTTTTCATTACTTTATTCCTCAAATCAACATAATTTTGTTGTATATATGATTTAACACTTTTTACACAAGGTGATTTCACATTACGCCAAACACCTTCAGCAATGGTTTCAATGATAATATCCTTTGTACATTCGAACGGCATAACACTCTGTTCCATAAGATACCGGTTGATACAAGGAGTGCCTTCCTGGAGAACAGCAATCGTTGTTTCTTGTAGTATAAACGGGTAATATTTTCTGGTTTCAACTTCAGTTTCTTGAATTTGCTCCAAAGCCACTATATAATGTCCATAAGATATAGTCATCTGTATACGGAAATTTCCACAGTCGATGCATTGTTGCTTCTCTTGACCATCAAAGTACAATGAAATGATGTTGAAATAACTTTTGAACAATTTCCACTCGTCAAGATTTGAGGTTATACTTGCACGAGGATGACTAGCTAGCAGTTTCACAGATGATGCTAACCTTTAATCTTTTTTAAATTCAGCAATCACGATAATTTGCTTTGTGAATGATGAATTCAGATTGTATGTAGTTGAATGTAACATTTGATTTCGAAGAGTATGAGGCATGATGATGTTGATGACACTGAAGGCTTTCAGACACTGAGCGATACGTAGAAAACTGCACACTTTATATATTTTTCTCCACAAATTCAATGGAATTACACTTTCCACCCAAATACACCATGCCAAGATGTTGATCTTCACAAGCTTTCTTGGTTTGCATGCACAGGTTTTCATCCTCTTCGAAAAGTTTTGCGATTTTTTGAGGTAGAAAAACGGAGAATTTGTTTTCCATGATCACGAACGTTCTCATCCCATATTTTTTTTAGCTTTCTTGATACCTGTGATTTCGTATTTCTTGTTAATTTCTACATCTGTCAGCTTAATTGATAAAAGAAAGTCTTCATTGAGGGCGGTTTTGTTTAATTTGGAGCAATCCATTTTTTTTCACTGCTTCTTATCTTCAAGATTCACAGTTTTTAATTCTCTTTTAAGCTTTCGAATATCTGATTGTAGATGAATCAGTTCTTTGAGTTCTTGAATAGTTTTCAGAAATAGATCTATACGAATTTTCAGATCATGCCGCCGTTGCACACTACTTGACATCCAATTACAGACTGGTGAAAGTAAAGAATGTTCTCGCTTTTGTAATATTTTCCCCTCCTCTCGTTATTAGAAAATTGACATCATTCCTAAGAATGATGAAATTCTACGAAAACGTTTCAGAACGTAATGTAATGTGCAATTAAAACCATAAATAATCTTGAAATGTCTACACGAAATGCTTAATTGAAATGATAAATAACCTTCAAGTTGTTTACAGAAACCTGAGATTGGAATTTCAAAAACTGTTCACACCAAACTTCTTATTTAAAAAATCAAAGTAAGGCTCCCATACTTATGACGTACACTATAGTCCCTCTATAGTAGTCGTCTCGGGGGTACCTTTAATCAACAAAGTTGATTACGGTCCCCTTGGACCGCCTTGTCATATTATAGAGGGAACTACTAAAGAGGGACTCTAGTGTAGTTATGAAATGTTTAAGCTATTCGTTTGTCGGCAAAATTCAAGCGAATACCGCCAAGGGATTTTCTATTAAAAAAATCAAAGAGATGACGTCAGATGAGTGACACATTATTCTTCTGGAATGTATTTATTGAAGACCGAGCAACGTTACACTTACGTTTATTACCCAAATCTATGAAAAATATATAACGTTAACAATTCGTTTGTCGCCAAAGTTCATAGGGTGAAACGCTAAGGAATTTGTTATTGAATAATCAAGCTCGCTTCTTAGAAAAATGATTCTTAAATTTGAAAAACAACATTCCATTGCAATTATCACATCCTCTGAAATGTAAAAGCGGATATTACGTCATCACAATTTATCAATTTATATACCATCCATATTAAACTCGAACCTTCTAAATTCAACATGATCCACGTTTTTTTTAGCATGGAATAGAAACATGTCGGTCATGTCGGTAAGTGGAATCTTGGGTTAGAATCGGCCCTGCTCATCTACTTCAACTTTGTTGAAAGAATTTGATCTCTAGCAGAGTAAGGTAGCAAGTGAATACAACTTTTCACGTCATTCAAATCTTGAAGATTTAAAAATCCTGTATGCGACCAGTTGTAAAAATAGACGATCGATTTTTAATTCAAAGGAAGGCATACTTTTTTTATCACAAATAATCATTTTAAATCATTCTTAATATCTTTATGCGTTTTACAATTACTTTTTGTTGTCAACCATTTATTTTCACATTTAATTATTTTAAATAAGCAAGCCAATGGTAACCAATCTGGTTGCCGACGTGACGCATGGGCAGTGCGAAAATACCCGAGATTTGGGAGCACTGATTCTTCATCCAGTGTCTACTACCAGAGATGAGGTGGGAGATTGCCGATCCCATACATTCAGTTTCGAATGATTTTCCGCAGCGCCCCCTCTGCACCTAAGCTTTTGCGAACTAAAATCAAAGCGCCCCCAATGCACCTAGCCAGTTTACGAACTAAAATAGACGATAGGCATTTTTCCAGTTTGATGATGTCAGTAGAGAAGATCAGATTGGGTAATTTTAGTTCGTAAACTGGCTAGGTGCATTGGGGGCGCTTTGATTAAAAATTTGTCATGAAAGAATCTGGAAGCAGAGATGAGGTGGAATCTCTGCTGGAAGATTTTAAGGCAATTATTATAATTTGGAACAATTAAAAAAAATTTCAGGAAAAATTCGAATTAATGTAAAACATAGTTTTGAAACTGTTAAAAAATAATTTAAATATGGAGAAGATTTAAAAGAAAATATAGATTTTTGAAGATTTTGAAATAAAATTTTGGAACCTTTTCAAGAATTTTGGAGGGTTTAAAGAAAATAATTTTTTTTCGTAATATTCCTGGGAAAGCTTTTAATGCTTTTTTTTTTATTTTGAAATGTAATTTTTAAAGAAAATTCAAAAATATTTAAAAACATTTTTAAACATTTCAAAAAATGAGACAAATGAAGAATCCCGTAAATCAGTCTTAATAATTATTTTAGTATATCACGATGAAAATTGGTAGAAAATAAATCTTCTTGTTTGAAAATTTATCTTTAGTATCGAAAAATTAATTACTTGGTTAAAAAATCATCTTTTTGATTGAAATGTCACTATTTTTTGAAAATCCGTTTTTTGTTGGTTGAAAATGTAACTACTCTTATTTAAAATGTTTTTAGATTTGTTCTAAGTTTTAATTTTAAATAAAATTTTATTTTTTAATTTTATATTTAATATTAATTTATTAATTAATAATTAATATTTATATTTCAAGTTTTATTTTTATATATGTTATATATATTATCTTATTATATATAAAATTTAATATATTTTTTTAACAAAAATTTCATTTCACTGTTTCCCGGAAATTGTAAAATCTTAAGAAAAGTTTTTCATGTTCCTCAAAAAACATCGTTCCTTGAAATTGGCAAAATTTATTGAAGCACAATTTGATCGAAAATAATTATAACTGAATAATTTATTCATTATTCATTGTATACAAAACCTAGAAGACCTGAAAGAGTCACGACATTTCAAAAAAAGTTCTGGAAAAATTGGAAAAATTCAAAGAATATTAATCAAAGTGTTAATAATTATTTTCATACGCTGCAGCGATGAATGGTATAGATTAAGAATTTATTTCGAAAATTAGTGTTGTTTTTTGGTTAAAAATTTAAATATATACCATATATTTTATAAATTCGTTGTTTTTTGGTAGAAAATAAATCTTCTCGTTTGAAAATTCCTATCTTGTATTGAAAATTCGACTACTTGGTTAAAAATTCCATTTTTTGTTGTTGAAAATTGAACTATTTTTTCAAAATTCATTATTTTTGGTTGAAAATGTGACTATTCTATTTGTTTTGTTATTGCTTTAAAATTAATTTTCTTACAAGGTACCATATATTTTATAAATTCGTTGTTTTTTGGTAGAAAATAAATCTTCTCGTTTGAAAATTCCTATCTTGTATTCAAAATTCGACTACTTGGTTAAAAATTCCATTTTTACATTCTCATTCTAATGAGAAGGTATTGGTTTTATGTAAAATTTGACATAGTCGGTTTTCATCAAATCTCCACGTTTTGAGACCTCCTGAGTCAGAAAAAACGATTTTTACGAAGGTGTCTGTCTGTCTGTAGTCTGTCTGTCTGTAGCCACGATAACTTTCGAAAAAATGATCAGATTTGATTGAGCTTTGGCACACTTTTTTATCGCCGAAAAATAGAGAACGAGTTCGTTAACCAGCTATTTTGGATGAAAATCCAAAAAGTGAGCACATTTTGAAAATTTTTGAGACCACTTTTTTTTGAAGATTTGAAAATTCTATGTACGGTTATTAGTAGTACGCAAAATGACGAACAAAATATTCTTATGACTTTTTGTGATAAAAAAAAATTACTGGAGTTATAGCATTTTCAAAATTCCAAAAAACAAACGAAAATGAACATTTTAAGCCGAAAAACGCACGATATGAAAAAAGTCAAGAGGAGAAAAACGTTGATTCCTGAACACCCTATAATATTTACATAACAACTTTTTGAATTTTTTGAAAAATAAACAATTCAAATTTTGATCGCACAAAAAATTAATGAAAAATCAAAAAAGCCATTTTGCTGTCAAACTATGCAAGATACCAGAAAATATCATTTCACAAAAATTGTGCACCTAAAAAAGATCTACAAATTTCTTATCATTCACTTTTTGATATGACGCGTAGTTTTTGTTTTATTCGTAAAAAACAGCATTGAAAATAGAAAAATCAAATTTTCAGACGAATATTACCAGCTACGAAAAAATGACCAAAACAAAATTTGTTCATCCAAGGAAGAGGTACAAATTTATTGTGACTCATGTTTCGATAGGATGCGTGGTTTTTGTTTTATTCGTGAAAATAACATTGACAGTAAAAAAAATCAAATTTTTGAAAAAACAATGCAAGGTACGAAAACTAATAAAATTTGTCGCCTGAATTATATCATTACTTTTCATTTAAAATCAAATACAAATTTAGTAATTTGTATATGAAGAACATATAACACGAAGCACAAAGTGCGTGCTCAGTGTACTTACCAAATCGCACGCCGTAAGTGCGCTCAAACTTTTTTGTTTCTATCATACGGTTCAAATGATTTTCAAATCAAATATCGAGCGCGAAGCGCGAGTGTCTGGATGAGAATGTGTTCCTTAAGGTCGATAGAACCTTGAGTAAATAAAGTTCCTTTTCAGTCTAAAATAAAAACAAATTTAACAATCACTTAATATGTAGAGGTTTTGATAATTTTATAATATTTGCAAACAAACTTTTTCTTTTCATCGAAGTCGAACACGAAGTTCAAAAATCTAGAGGAGCCGAGCGTAAAGCGCGATGTAAATACGCCCGAGCGCGTAGCGCGAGGTGAGTACATAATCGAGCGCGAAGCGCGAGATAAATATATGATCGAGCGCGAAGCGCGAGATCCAACAGTCGCGCGCCCTAGGCGCGCTCAAACTTGCGAGCGAAGCGAGCCGCGCGCCAAGCGCGGGATGAGAATGTGCCCGCGAAGCGGGCAGATTTTGTTGTTGTTGAAAATTGAACTATTTTTTCAAAATTCATTATTTTTGGTTGAAAATGTGACTATTCTATTTGTTTTGTTATTGCTTTAAAATTAATTTTCTTACAAGGGGAGTGCGCGTGAAGGGGGACACGGATTTTAATCACGTTTTGTAAGCGAAGAGGGCTTAATTTGAGATGAAAAAAGCTGAAACCGTTTACTTAGATAGAAAACGATTTATGAGAAAAAAGGGTTGAAAGAAACGCGCGCCGAATGACTATCGGTTTGAATTATTGGGCAATCGAGCAAGCTGTGATAAAGCAATGGTCTAGGTTCCAGACTGAAAAGTCTGCCGTCATGGGTTCGCGTCCTCGTACTTTTTTCAAATTTTTTTTATTTTTAATTGTTTCTTTGTAATAAATAATTGTTTGTAATTTTTTATTTTGAAAAATGAATTTTAATCGAATATTCAAAAACATTTTAAAACATTTCAAAAACTTTAAAATATAGTTTTGAAACTTAAAAAGATGATTTTAATATTGAGAAGGAAAAAAAAAATAAAATAAAATGTACATTTTTGTGGTCGAAAATTTAAATATATATTTTTTTAATTTGTTGTTTTTTAGAAGGAAATTAATTTTATAGGTTGAAAATTCATCTTTTTGATTGAAGATTGAACTTTTTTTGAAAATTCGTTGTTTATTGGTTGAAAATTTAACTATCCTTTCAACTTATTTTTTAATTTACATTTTGTTTTAATTTTTTTTAATCTTTTGTAGCCATAAATTATTTTTGAATTTTTTGAATACTTTTAAATATCTTTTAAAGTTGCTACATTTTTCAGTAATTTTGTAACTGAGCAAAATTGCAAACTTTTGATTTAAAATCTTAAAATTTTTTAAACTTTGAAACGTTACAAACTTTTTTAAAGTTTATTTCACATACAATTTACCAATAAAAAATTTCATGTGAGAGTTTCCGGGAAATCGTATAATCTTAAGAAAATGTTTTCATAGTTCCTAAAAAAAACATCGTTTTTTGAAATTGGCAAAATTTATTGAAGCACAAATCGGTCGGAAGGCTAACTATAACTGAGTAAGTTTTTTATTATTCGTTTTATAAAAAACATGGAAGACCTGAAAGTCATGAAATTTTGAAAAAAAATGCTGGAAAACTGGAAAAGCATGGAATTTTGAAAAAAATTGCTAGATTTCTTTAATTCAAAGGTTAACTTAAAAGACTATTAATCAAAGTCTTAACAATTACTTTAATACATCACGGCGAGAAATGGTAGAAAATTACAAATTTGTATTGAAAATTAGTTTAACTATATAGTTATATTTTTTTATTTTGTTGTTTTTTTGGTAGAAAATAAATTCAACTTATTGGTTAAAAATTCCTTTTTTCACATTATCATCAGAGAAGGTATTGGATTTGTGTAAAATTTGACCCCCCCCCCCCAGGTTTTGTCAAATGTCCACGTTTTGAGACCATCTGAACCCAAAAAACAGGTTTTTACGAATGAGTCTGTCTGTCTGTCTGTCTGTATGGATGTATGTATGTCTGTATGTATGTATGTATGTCTGTCTGTCTGTGAGCACGATAACTTTTGAAAAAATTCATCTACTAGACTGGCCTTTGGTACACTCTTTTAGTGCCAAAAACTGAAGGTCAAGTTCGTTAGTCAGCTATTTTGGATGAAAATTCAAAAAGTTAGAGCATTTTGAAAATTTTTGAGACCATTTTTTTCAAGATATAAAAATTCGATGTGCGGTTATTCATAGTACTTTAAAAGCCGAATAATTTATGTCCAAGCCTTTCTCCATAAAAAGAAAATTATCAGAGTTATAGCATTATCAAAATTAAAAAAATCAAAGGCAAATTTTAAGCCGAACAACGCACGATATGAAAAAAGTCAAGAGGAGGAAAACTTTAATTTTTGATGGCCCTACAACGTTATCATAACAACTCTTTAAATTTTCTTGAAAAATCGAAAATTCAAATTTTGACTGCACAAAAAATAATGAAAAATAAAAAATTCCATTTTGCGGTCAAACTATACAAGATACGAAAAAAGATGAAGTCACAAAATCTATGTATTCAAAAAAGATCTACAAATTTGTCATTAATCATTTTTTGATAGGACGCTTAGTTTTTGTTTTATTCTTAAAAAACAGCAATAAAAGTACAAAAATTGAATTGGTGGTTTTTGTTTTATTCGTAAAAAACAACATTAAAAAATAAAAAGTTTTTTTTTTTTGGGCAAACGACACAAACCATGAAAAAAATGAATTAACACAAGTTTCTTATACAAAAAAGAGCTACAAATTTGTCATTAATAATTTTTTTATTGGACGCGTAGTTTTTGTTCTAATCGTGAAAACTAACATTAAAGATAAAAAAATATAATTTTTTGGAAAACGACACAAGGTACGTAAAAAAATTAATAGCTATTAAAAGGTGTTCACCCAAAAAGGATCGACAAATTAGTTCTTAATAATTTTTAGGTAGAACAAGTAGATTTTCTTTTAATCGTAAAAAACGAGATTGAAAATTAAACTTTTGGAAAAACGACACAGGAGACGAAAAAAATGAAAAGACAAAAGTTGTTCAACCAAAAAATCTACAAATTTTTTATAAACTTTTGTTATAAAAAAAATAACTTTTGGGAAAAAGGACACATACAAAAGTAAAAAATTATCAAATATCGAAAAATATTTTTTTTTCTAAATTTTGCTCGAAAAATGCTTCACCCCTCCAATAAAATTTTGTGAGGCCAACAGTTGTAATATTAAAGCCCAAAATGTCAGACTCAAAAAACATACAGAAGTAAAAAATTATCAAATTTCGAAAAATAATTTTTTTTTCTGAATTTTGTTCAAAAATCTTAAAATTGCTTAAACTTTAAAATTTGTTAACATCGTGTTTAAGTTTATTTCAAATATAATTTTTAAGAAAATAATTTCAAGATTTCCCGGAAATCGTGAAATCTTAAGAAAATGTTTTCATTTTCCTCAAAAAAAGCATCGTTTTTTTAAATTGGCAAAATTTATTGAAGCACAATTCGGTCAATCGAAAATTCGGAAAGGCTAATTATAACTGAATAAGTTATTTATTATTCATTTTATATAAAACGTGAATGACCTGGAAAAGTTTTTTCTTTAATTCAAAGATTGATTTGAAAGAATATTAGAAAAATTCTTAATAATTGCGGTGATACTCCGCCGCGAAAAATGGTGGAAATTAAACATTTATATTGGAAATTAGTGTTTTTTTTGTTTGAAATTTAACTATATATTTTTTTAATTCGTTGTTTTTTGGTATAAAATAAATCTTCTTGTTTGGAAATTTAGGTCTATTTTTTCAAATATGTTGTTTTTTGGCAGAAAATTAATTTTATAGGTTAAAGTTCATCTTTTAGATTGAAAAGGTAACTATTTTTTGAAAATTCATTGTTTTTTGGTTTAAAATTTAACTGGTTAAAAAGTCTTTTTTTGTTGTTGAAAATTTAAATATATTTTCTTTCAAATTCGTTGTTTTTTTTTGGTAGAAAATTAATTTTGAAGGTTAAAAATTAATCTTTTTGACTGAAAATTTAACTATTTTTTGCAAATTCGTTGTTTGTGTTTGCGAATTTAACTATTCTATTTGCTTTTTTATTTGTTCAAGATTAATCTAAATTATTAATTTTTTTCTTGAATATAATTAATTGAAATATACATTTTTTTAATTCGTTGTTTTTTAAAATAGAAAACTAATTTTCAAGGTTCAATTTTGATATTTTTGATTGAAAATTGAACTATTTTTTAAAAATTCGTTGTTTTGCTTAAAAAAATTCACAATCATTTTTTTTTAAATTAATTTGAAGAGAATATTTAAAAAGATTCCAAGATAATACATTTTCTTAAGCTTCCTGGGAAATTAAAAATAATTTTTTATTTTGAAAAATTAATTTCAAACGAATATTCAAAAGCATTTTAAATCATTTCAAAAACTTTAAAAAAATTGTCAAGAAAGGTTCTGGAAGATTTGAGGGGATTTTTATAATAAATCACGGTGAAAAATGATAGAAAATTAAAAATTTATATTGAAAATTAGTTGTTTTTTTGTTGTTCAGGATGTAACATATTTTTTTTTAATTGTTATTTCTGGTAGAAAATAAATCTTCTTGTTTGAAAGTTCATCTTTTGTATCAAAAAAGTAATTACTTGGTTAAACATTCATTTTTTTTATTGCAAACTTAATTATATTTTTTCAAATTCTTGTTTCTTTTTGGCAGAAAATTAATCTTTTAAATTAAAAATTTATCTTTTTGATTGAAATTTCAATTATTTGTTTTTAAACTCGTTGTTTTTTAGTTAAAAAATTAACTATTCTTACAACTGATTCCGCATTTTTTCTCGGAATTTATAGAAATCTTCTGAATGAAATGGCAGCGGCTTTTCTTAAAATTTTCATAGTCGATTTTCTCAAAAAAACCCACCCAGAATCTGGAAAGAAATTTCGAATACCACAATTAGGTGAAAATTGTATAAGATAAAGCAAAAATTGCGGTTTTTTTTAAACCACGCAAACAATTCAAATACGCATAACTTCGTAAAAATATTTGTTTGACAAATCGCAAAAATACTTATCATCTAATTTCGTCTAAAAAACAACATATTTTGTCTTCGAAAGATTCTGCGACTTCAAGTGTAGAATTCGCCTGATTTGAAATGGATTCGGTCCTTTTAAAATTTCATATGAATCTTATGAATATTCCCTTGAAACCATTCAAAATTCTTAAAAAGCTTCTATTATTATTATTATACCATTAAGCCATTTCCCTTTCGGGGTAGGCGTGACTTGCTCGGTTGGAAAAAGGTAGTGTGTATGGTGGGTATATAGGTATAAGGTAGATAGGTATATAGGTGTTAGGTATAGATATTTTAGATTGATCTGGAATTCTCGTGTTATTTATTCAAATGACACGTACATTCCGCAAGACTGCTCCGACCCAGGTTGCTGATCAATCTCTCTAGCGATCACCCCGGGTGAAGAGCCTCACAAAATTGTTATGTGTGGTTCCCCACTTGGGCCCATTTAGTATCCAAGGTCTTTGTTTCAGGCGTCATTCACTCTATTGTCACTCTGTTTACAAACTATTTGTCGCCACACTTTTCTGTCCTGGCATACTACTCAAGCTTCCTTCACGTGCATGCATTTTTTATGCAAGCTCTCGTATTTCTATGGCTTCTTATGTCTCTTCGGATTAGTGTCTTATTCACAGATTCTAACCATTCTTTTGGCGGTCTACCTCTGGGCATTCTGCCATTTACTTTACCTTTATACACTTGTTTCGTTAGTCGTTCCTCTTTCATTCTTTCAACATGTCCGAACCATCTTAACTGACTTCTTTCCCATGTGTCAACTATTGTCTCTTTTGCACCACATTCTTTGAGGATTATCTCGTTTCGAACTTTGTCCATCAGTGTTTTTCCGCATATTGTGCGAAGAGGTTTCATGCCAATCGCGTTAATTTTACTCCTGTCCTTCTCTTGGCAGGTCCATGTCTCGCTAACGTATAGTACAGTCGGTACGAATATAGAATTATGTATGGCCATTTTGTTTTTTTTTTTATATGTTTTTATTTCTGAGAATGGACCCTGCTCTACCGATAACCTGCTTACCCTTATTTATGCGCCTATGTAACTCCCCATCTATTTTTCCGTCGCTAGTGAATAGGCTACCCAGATATACGTACTTGTCAACTTGTTCTAATCTCTCATCATTTAGGACAATGTTGCATATTGTTTTCTCACTTTTTCCTTTAAACACCATGATTTTTGTTTTATTTACGTTAATTTTGAGGTCCATGTTTTTTATGCTTGTATTAAGTTTATTCAACATTCTTTGCAATTCCTCGATTGATTCTGCCATAACAATCTTGTCATCTGCGAAAGCTAATCCACGTACCTTGACTGTTTGGAGATTTACACCTTCTTCGTCGAAGAGTGCAGTTCTTGAGACACTGGAGTCATACTGATTTTTATTTGTTTTGGACAAAGGCCTGCATGCTAAGAATCGACTTACAAGTGCGCTTCATTTTCGACCGTTGGAGAAATTGAGTGTTTTGACATTTTTGTAGGTACTTTCGGAAACCAACGAAATCAATTGAAAACTTCTACGAATAGCGAGTGGAAAAATCTTAAAATATTTGAAAATCCTTGAAATTTTATGAAATTTCATTAAGTATTATAATTTTCTTCAAACAGGCTCTTTAGATTCGAAAAAGAGTTATATACAGATATATATATTATATTTTTTCCTGCTTGGTAATATTAAAATAGTCATAATAGTTGAACTGCAATATTATAATTTTTAATCCCTGGCAATTCGCAAAAAGCTTTAACATGTGAGGATTTCTTGAAAATTTTGGAAATTCCTTCGAAACCATCGAAATCAATTGAAAATTCCTACGAATAGAGAGCGGAAAAAATCTTAAAATATCTGAAAATCTTTGAAATTTCCTGAATCATTATTATTTTCTTAAGTAAGCTTTTTAAATTCGACAAAAGAGTTATATATAGATATATATTAAATTTTCTCCTGGTTGGAAATATTAAAATAGTTATAATAGTTAAACTGCAATATTATAATTTTTAATCCCTGGTAATTCGCAAAAAGCTTTACCATGTGAGGATTTCTTAAAAATTTTCGAAATTCCTTCGAAACCGTCGAAATCAATTGAAAATTCCTACGAATAGAGAGCGGAAAAAATCTTAAAGTATTTGAAAATCTTTGAAATTTCCTGAATCATTATTATTTTCTTAAGTAAGCTTTTTAAGTTCGACAAAAGAGTTATATATAAATATATATTGAATTTTCTCCTGCTGGGAAATATTAAAATAGTTATATTAATTGAACTGCAAATATTATGATTTTTTCTTTTTGTGAGAGTTTAAAAATGCATTTAGGAATCTTTGAAAATAACGCGTGAAGCATCTTTAAAGATTGCCCCCCCCCCCCCAATCTTATCATTACATGAAGAAAAATTTTA
>CAKNYM010042304.1:6903-37754 GCA_932195095.1 Andricus curvator | reverse complement strand
TCGGCCAGCACCCAATTCATCCAATATGATTTGTATGCAGTCAAATTCTCATGTCCCGTAAATAAATTTTGACGGCATAAAATTGACATAACATTTTCTAAATAGTATACCTCTGGAATCTCCTTAGCAAATATTTTGGTTCGATAATCATATTTATTAATCTAATGGAATGTAGAACAATAGGGGTTTTGGTCGAATTAAGACTCAATACCGTTCGATAGTGTCGCTAAATTTGGCAAAAGGACCACTCCTCGACGAACTTGGTGCTAATGAAAATAAAATAAAATGATAAATCCGAAAACTTTCGAGAGAAGAAAAATTAAACATAACCTGACACAACAATTACTGTCGAAACTAAATCTAAAGTGTGACGAACCGCTGACGATTACTTCGTGGACTTCTTTTTATATTTAGTGGGGACGATGATCTTCACCTCCTAACCGTCGTCCAGCTCTGGCTTCTCCCGCATGATTTCGTCGAGACTTTTGTCGACGAACCGCGATGTCAGGGCATTGACCGCAAATTCTCTCTTTTCCTCCGACAGTTGGATGGCACTCAGCGCTTCAGGGTTTGCTGGAACTACCCGCTTGCCCAGGGCATTTTCTCTGATGAGGAATCGCCTCAACCTGTTGGGGTAGTCCTCGGCGTCGATGAATTTCGCCTTGACCCGTCTCTTGAGCTCTTGCTCCTCTTCGCCGAGCAGGTATTAATGGTCAGTTGGAATCATCCACGTTGGTCAGGTTGCGTAATTCAACCTGAGCCAGTCGACCAGGCTTTGGTGTCGTACGTTGCAATCTGGACATTCCGGGCAATAAAGGGTCAGATCCCGTGAGCAGCCCGGGCATCTTCCTAGGGCCTGCTCATGTTCGATTCCATGCGGATAGATGCAGTCGGCAGTGTCGAACCCGTCTGCTCCGCAAACTCGGCAGAATCCGGGCCGATATGGAAGGCGTCATTCCTTGAAAGGGTGTTCCCTGGACTTGCAGTTGACGCAATCAGCGACGTGTTGTTTCCCAACGTATGTGACGAAAGTTTGGGTCCCAAGTTCGACTTTGGTGGCCTCTAATTTCTTCACCAGAATCTCAGCTCTTTTTTTGATGATGTCTTTGAGCAGGGTTTGAGTGACGATTCAGCAATCCGCCTTTAGCAATTCACTTTATCGTCATTTGATATACATAAAAAATATTTAGATAGTTTTGTAAACTTAACCCAGATGTAGACTCCGGAAGCCGGACCGCGGTACGTACCTGTCAGATGACATTGGTCACGCACTTTTTTCATCGGTGGATGTAGAGCCTTTTCGCAGATGTGACAGATTGTGGATTCAATGAAGACTTCCTCTTGCTCTGGGGTCAGTCACTGCACAGGAACTGTAGATGAATCTTTACTGAATCATTGTTGCTGCACTTGAGGTAACATCCGATGTCACAAACCTCATGTTTTTGGATGACCTCAGCGTTTGATCTTTTTCCTGCCCCTCCACGGGTTTTAACAGGACTCGCAGACGGCATAAATGACGTAAAGAACTTTCTCTTGATGCTTAAAGTTTTTGAATTCGAGAATATTTTTTTCAGGGTTTGGTAATACAATTTTGCAGTCATTAAATTTTTTACAATCTTCACTGTGTACCATCAACTTTCCTTCAGATGAAAATGAGTGTAGACATCGATCACAAATATATTTTCGGATTTTCTTTGCAGATATTTGTCTGCTGACTAGTCTAGAAAGATCGTTTATTCATACGTAATGAAAATTAAATGACTGTGTCCTGCTATTCTGGTAATCTTCTTCTGCATCACTACTCTCTTCGTTAACATACTCTTCTTCTACTCGGAGAAGGTTCACATTGATATTCCTCTTCTGTGAAGTAAGATGTAATGGAACCACTGTAAATGTATTCTTTTTGTTTTTAATCAGGTGTTACGTCCTAAAGACCTAAACAGCTAAATTCCTATTTTGGTAACAAAGCCTATTTCCCTATTAATGTTTCCTCAATTTACTTAACTATTTCTAGCTAAGTGGGATGAGGGCAAGCTAAATGAATAAATTTAAATACATTCAATTTCTTTGTTTCAATTTTACATTAATTATTATTTAACACTCAAAATTTAATACGGTTAAATTAAACGATTTTTCTTGACTTACCAATACTTGACGTTTCTGTTTACTTAATCCCTTTTTAGAAGAGCGAAACACTTCACGTAATCCTTTCAATGAAGAACTCCGAGAACTGAATTTACGTGGTAATTGTAAACTGATGTAACTCAGATTTAAAAGACTGTCGTCCCGCTTCCAATTTTGACTGACTAAGTAAATTTGTAGAGAAAGTATACTGTGTGTCTGGTTCGATTTTATAGTGTATATTGATGTTCCGATTCAAGTATATTGTTTTTAGACTCTCTTAGTTTGAGGGTTGCTGCCTACATATGGAATTTAGTCCTCTGGAATCCTTGGGTTCCATGGTTTGACAGCTTTTCTCTGCCATAAATTTAACTGGCCGTGCGACGGCTAATGGCTTTCCTCTGCACCGGGGTAATAGTCGAGTCTCTGGTTGTGTGTGTAACACTTGGATTGACTTGGGGTGTCGGGCTTGACACTATGTAAGTCATTCATGTATTCTCGAGGTTCGAAGCTTTCTTAGGTGGGTGCAGGTAGTTGGAGTTGTAAGGACAAGGATCATATCTAGTTCAAGTTTTAGAATGTTTCATTCACAAAAAGGTCATTGACATTGGATCGTATATTTTGACATAGTGACAGATTATCGAGAATAGACATTGAAGGTAATGTTCGCTTAATGTGATAAAAGTTTATAATTAAGTAATGATCGATAAGTAAAAGTTTACAATAGGCTATTAGGATAAATAATAATAATAATAATAATAATAATTATTATTTTTTTTTTTTTTTTTTTTTTTTTTGAGACACAATGACCGAGCTAGCAAAATTTTCTTACCCTTTAACCCAAAATTAGTTAAACGCTAAGGAAAAACCTTAGTTCGGTAATTGTGTGCTTTAATACTATCCCTTAAAGCTGGGCACAAACTCCATTACTTCTACTCGCCCATTGCACTGTTTAGAGCCGTAACATAGTCAGGATAGAGTTCGGTCAGCAATCTACCACATGGTTCCACATTGTCAAGAATAGGTTTAACCCAAGTGAATTCCTTTGTCATCAACTCGAATCTGACACAGGTCGCCCTCCGTAGATCATTGTCCATCACATCTGATCTAAGTTGTGCTGTAAAGTACGTGATCAGCTGATCTGGTCCAGTATAGCTTTTGTCCTTTGAGTGTAGGGTTCTATCAGCTCTGATTGCCAAGTACAAGAAGAAGGAAGACACCTCAGGAAACTGTTTCAAGGGAATTGCTGATAAAACCCCCGGTGATGTCACAACTCTAGGCAAATTCTTCCAATCTACAAATGTATCCATCTTAACTAAACATCTTCCGATGTTGCAATTATAGATGTTCATGGCCATCATTGGAAAGGCATTGCAGATCCTGGACAGAGTAATCACATCTCCTGCAATTTTAGTGTTGGGCACTCTCTTTGTGACATTTAGCTGGTACTTGGCCTGGAAGTGAGTGAGCAAGGTCACTAGCTCTTTGGTAGATTTCTTAGTGAGGGTTTCCCATGTAGAGTCTCTCATGATAAAGATAGCTATCATGTGTGCTACGTCCTGAGAGAATGTAGCATCTGCTGGGTAATGGTAAGACCCCAAATCTACCGAAGTGCTTGTCTTGGCAGTCAAATATCTCTGATAAATGATTGCTGCCATCTTCTGGGCACTAAACCCCTCATACTCATAGTTGACAGCAACTTCTTTGAGTACAGTGAGCAAGGGTTGTGATGCAGTCTCTCCGAAAAGCTGGAACACATCTTCTAGATCTTCATTCCTCACTCCCATTCTGACAGCATAGTTTTTGAAATGAATATTCAGAGCTGCGTCACTTCCTGTGAGATTGGTAGTCACAAATGTAGTTAGTTGATCTGCAGTTGCTGGGACTGCAGCCGTAGATGCACCAGGCTTATCTTGCTGACCCTTGGGCCCCATGTTGGATCGCTTCCCTCCTCTTTTGTTCTTCTTGGATCGAATCTTCTCTGAGAGAACGCCTCAGTTGTTGAACAATGGACTCTTTTGAGTTGAAGCTTCGTGGGGTTGAGGTTGTTGCAGGTGAAGAAGCTGGAACTCCAGAAAATCGCTTCTTAAACGACTCCTCGTCAAGAGGCTCTGAAAAGGAAGAAGAGCTCTTGTTAACAGTAACCAGTGTTTTGTCTCCTAGAGTTTCAGTTATGGTAACTATTGTGTCCTTTTCAATCTTCTTCTCGCTCCCTCTCTCGTAAGAATTGATTTTCGAGATCAATACTCCTGTATTGTATCCAATATATCCTCCTATGAACGTTGTGCTTGCAATTATTAAATTGTCTGTAAGATATTTTAACATTTGCTAGCTCGTCAATGTGCAGAGAACATGCTGACAAGCCCCTTCATGGTAAATTATACGGCATTATACGTAGAGAAGAGCTCTCGATGGGTCTGTCCAACATGTTTCTCAAGTCTGCGGGATTAAAATCGGAGACTGAGGGATTTCTGTTTGCCTGTCAAGATGGCGTTATAGACACCTTAGTTTACCGCGAGCGCATAATGAATATACCTGTAGGCGATACCAACTGCCGAGCGTGCAAGCAAGAGCCAGAAACACTTGGACATGTTCTCAGTGGATGCTCAAAATATGCACGATACGGGTACATAGAGAGACACAATGCGGCTCTAAAAGTGTTATATTACCATCTGAGGCACTTCTATGGTGTTGATCTATTGCCCGTCTTGCCATACGCCCAGGGGGAACTCGAGTCCATTGTGGAGAATGATCAGTGTAAGATCTACTGGAATTTCTCATTCTCGAACACTCAACGTATCAGTGCTACGAAGCCTGATATTGTCCTCCAAGATCTGAAGAACAAGATCATTTACGTGATTGAATTCTCGGCACCAGCCGATGGTAATATCACGGCAAAGGAGGAAGAAAAACGGGCGAAATATCAAGCACTTCTTTTCGAGCTAAGCAGGCTCTACCAAGGCTTCAAAGTCCATCTTGTAGTTCTCATAATCGGCTGTCTTGGAGGTATGAAAGCTTCATTTATTAGCCAACTCATCAAGATTCCGGCTTGCCAGCGTCAGGCTCATTCCATCGCGAACCGGATGCAAAAGGCTGTTCTTCTGGGATCACTTCATCTGGTCCGTCAACACTGTTCCTCATAACATTCTACAAAGATTGGTAGCTCTAAAAAAGTATCCAGAGGTGAAACTTCATCTCCAACTGTCCCGTCTGCCGCGTAAGATCATCCGCGGCTAGAGACCTGACGCCAAGGAACAGTGTTGCCCGATGTTATCTCGCGTAAATTTCCCGCTCTTGCTTACCTTCTAGGACAGAAGGAGCAGAAGCGGATGACGTACACGTTCCAGTTGCGTCGGGATTGGTTGCTTTTAAAGAACCATGATCGTAGCTTCCGGAGCCTACAACTTCTCACGTAATAATTAGTATTATTATTTAATGTTTGTTGGCTGCGCGCCTGAAACAATTTAAAATAGACAAGGTAGATCGAAACCCTGTAATACTGATAAATCGTGCAGATAGCGGCAATCGCGTCAATGTTCCAAGTCGTTGCCATACGACTATATTCGATGCTGCATGCGAATCCAACGCCACGAGTAGTGACAGTAAGAGGGGTAGCACATTCATCGTTGAAGATTCCGAGTCTCTTCATCCTTTCTTCTCTTCCTTTTTGATATTGGATCTCGTTGTTCTTCGCGCGAAGTCTTATCAATTCCTCGTTGCTTGCTGCCTCTTCCTTGTCTCTTTCCCCGCGGAGGTTTAGCTGCTCCAGCTATCTCCTCAGTTTGCATTTTATTTTCACTTTCCATAATAATAATGGTGAGTTGACTCCGTCACAGATAGACGAAATTGCATATTATTATTATTATTAATTATTATAAATTATTAATAATCAATTATTGTCTATTAATTATTTATTAACAAACAATAACTATGAACAACAATAATAATAATAATTATCTTATAATAGTCGCTGGACGTGACACAGGCCATAAACGTTCACTGAGATATCATTTTTTTTTTCAAATCTTTTCACGTCGATCATTCTTTCTCGAATTTAGGTAAAGATTAGATCCAATATCGATTCATCTAGAACCTTATAGTAACTTTGATTTTTCTGGAATATATCAAGTTTCTAGATATTTCGATGCAGAAAATCTCGAAAACAATAACCCTTGTTACGTCCCGAAAATTTAAATTTTGATATAACGCCCAAATAGAAATAATCTACCTTATCTTGGAGAGAACGAGGAGACAACACTAAAGACCTTTTTATTAATAATGTCTTCCTCGTGTATAAATATTTGCCTAACTCTGAACGTCGTGTCCACAGAAAATTCCCATTCCGACTCATCTAGGGCGGCCAAGCATGCAATAGAGGGGACATTTTTAAAGGCACTGCCTTGGCAACCTGGGCAACGCCCTCATACATGTATGAGACCAAGCGCATAATTAACTCTTCCGATTGTGTACCTAACCATGGTAAGCGCACCGCCACCGATAAAGTAGAGACCGCACGTTAATGAGCAGCGCGATGCAATGGGATGGTACAGACTCGGAGGATACCGATAGTTTAATAACGCACGGTAATTGAACGAAACTTTATAAGAAATTCCTCGATGTAAAGATAATTAAGTAATCACAAATAATGCATACATACATATATGTTCATAAACTGAATAAATCGAATCATGAATTAGACATATGAGTAGGTATGTGTACACGCAAATGTATGATAGAAAAGTAACTATTCAAAGTTTACAAGTCATTCACCTGAAACAGCACATCGAGCAGTGCGCGATCCTGCAAAGAAATTGTGGATATATAGTTTTTATTCATAAAAAAAACCGGACAAGAAGAGTAATTTGGCTTAAGTGTATAAATGTGGTAAAACTCAATCTTCTTCATCCAAATCGCCACATTCCAGGACACATTCAATCTTCGGAGTACCGTAATCGGTCCGCACTTGCAAGTAAGAACAGGAGTATTCATAAATAAGAAACGGCCGCAAAAACATAACCTCGCGCTCGTACCCAATTGCCTGAAAAACAAGGAAGAAGAAATTATTGAAAAAGATAATAAGATCAAAATCACCATATAATCATACCGTTCAATTATAATCAACTACAAACCTAATATAAACCAACATTAATTCCCAGCGACCTAAATTTAGTTGCGTTATCAATTTTTTTTGTCTTTAGATCAAGAGACGACACACGCACGAGAAAGCCCTTACGTTTTTTATGTAGTCGATGAATTACGACAAAATCACGAATGGAAATGTTACTATTGATAATACCATGACACAAAGAGATAAAAATATCTAGAATTTTGTCTAGCTGAGATCCCCAAACCGCAACACAAAACACATCCAATAAATTCTCGATATGATCAACTCGTAAGAATAAACTCTCAGTTTTTGAAGTGACAGGCAGAGAATTCGAGCAAGGACGCAAATTATTAACGGGATTTTCCAAAAGCCCACAGTTAGAATCAAACACCGTGAGATAGAAATCAACAATACACTCGACCAAATTTACAAGGGAAGCCACGGGAGCACAAGCCGAATCAGCAACCACCAGATCAGGCGAAGAAACCGCCGAATTATCACCATAAATTAAGGAATGAAAAAATGGATCAATATCCCAATTGTCACAAGAAAAGAAGGAAGATGTAATTTCGACACTACGCGGAGTACAAATGACCAGAAATATTAACTGAACTTAAATCAGCACATGAGACGTAACAATAATCTTCATACAAAACAGTGGAAGCAGAATCGGAGAGAAGGTTTCAGGCGAACTACAGGTGGGGATATCAACACAGTCCTCGGAACAGGGATGGCGAGGGACTCTTCTAACTCTACAGGAGTTGGTAGAGGACGATTAGGTGAAAAGTATAACGCCACTACAACGAGAGTGGTGGCAGTCGGTCTCCTATGTAGTGGTGATAGAGGAGCCAAAGGAGAAGCTGTTGGTTGCCACCGTAAAGGCGCGCCTAGCCCTTCGATGGTACACTTCCTGACGCGTAACATACTGCATACTGGGGGCTTTTTGACCCAAAGCGACAAAGGCTTCCCGCAAAGAGCCAATTCATTATTTTGAGTAGCTTAATTTTTTCCACACTCTTTGATAGTTACTTCCAAGAATGCTGTGGGTTATTTAGTTAAAAATTTATTTTATTTTAAATATGAAAAAAATATTGCAGAAGTAGAAAAATAGCGAAAAATTACATTTTTAACGAAAAAATCAATAACTTTTTCATTTTTGAATAGTTTAAACTGAAAATGGGAGAGCATACTCTCAAAATATTACTCTTAATTTTTTTTCAAAACACGTTTATTTGGCAATTTTTTTCGAAGAATAATCAATATTTCAGTAAGATCTTATAACCTAATAGTAAAAACATTTTAAAAAATATATATAATCCCTCTTCAGTCTATTCGCCAACGAAATTATAGCAGAAATTGAGGCGATGATCCTCACAGATCGGAGTCTCACATGAGGCACAGGCGTTTGATCTTCCTGTTAATTTTTCTGGGGCAAAGACCGCATCTTTGCCGATTTTCTAATGTTACTGGTTGATAGGGTTCCTAGGGAGGTGCATTCTCATGGACAATGCTCTGGAGTGCCAGCGGATGCTCTTCCGGAGAGTCGGGACCAACAATCTTTGCAATCTTTGCACCAGGAATGGTTTCACTAAATGAATATAAACCTTTTCCAAGCAAGGGATTGCCTTGCGCTTCTGGGATCTTTCTAGGTGCACGGAAAATTGGAGGGGGTATCTAGCTAAGGTGACAGGGCCTAAGGGTACCGAAAGAACCGGGGATGACCGAAGAAGATTTTATGTCGGAACCGAAATTCGGTGCTTGTGCACCGAGCCGCGTAAAGCACTTGACACTGTTCCTAAGGTTACCGAAAGAACCGGGGTGATGTCCTAAGAGAATTTAGGTAGGAACCGAAATTCGGTACTGTCGTACCGAGACAATGAACGAAAGAAATGAATCGGAACCGAAATCTGGTGCCCACGCACCGACACGATATATGATCGAGAAAGAAAATTATTTGGAACCGAAGTTCGGTATCGAAACACCGAAATAATACCGATCAGTTAATACTTCGAACCTTAGTTCAGTACCGACGCACCGAAATAACGTGAGAACGAAATTATTTGGAACCGAAGTTCGGTATCGACACACCGAAACAATACCGATCCGTTAATACTTCGAACCTTACTTCAGTACCGACGCACCGAAATAACGTGAGAACGAAATTATTTGGAACCGAAATTCTATGCGGACATAACCAACTAAACCGTACGAGAAAGGAACAATATAATTGTTAACACGAGGGAGGAAACACACATGAAAATTTTATGTGACAGCAGAGCCTCGGTTCACCATCACGGCTAAGTTCCGACCCCCGCTACCAAATGGCGACGCTGAGCGACATATCCGTCGATGAGCTCCGGGATGGGTGTCTAATAACCAGTTATACACAAATTGGTGAGAATTATAATAAAGAGATATAATATTCTGTGCCGGTAAGGCCTGGTTCACCGTCCTGGCTAAAGTCTGGCCCCCGCTACCAAGCGGCGACGCTGGGTGACATATCCGGGACGAGTTCCAAAGAGGTACCGAACACACACAATTTAAATACAAAAATCACAAAAGAAAGAATATTGAAGACATTGGGAAAAGAACAAGTGAGAATAAAGCGGAAGAGAGTGATATAGAAAGCAAACGTGAGTTGAGTGAAGATGATGACGCCTGCGATGGTGACTCCGCCGTAACGATGTCGCGCTGCTTTCTAGGACGAAATGCGATCAGAGGTAGGGCCCAGGATCGAGGATAGGCACACACAAGAAAACACTTAATTTTTGACCGAACAATAAACTGGAATTTATTCAAGTTAAAATTACAGGTAACGCGTTTCAAGTGCGTGGCTCGTTGGCCACGCTTAGTTCCGAAGGAAAAAGACAGGCGAGCGCTTCTCGACCTGTCGAGTTCTAAAATCGAGGACTAATTGATTTGACGGTCCGCCGACCGTCGTTTCGCTGCCGCTCCACTCGTCCGAGAAGAGCAGTCCCAGCCTCTGATTGGCTGGGCCCGTGCGACCAGAGGGGACTCGCGTGGTGGCAAAATCCCCCGTGTCCACTACCTTGCCGTTCGTGCGTCGTGGCTCAATTTCAGCCGTTTCTATTTTCTAAATTTAAATGTTTATAGTGATACTAAAAATCGAATTTTTACCTTATTGAAAATTTAAAAAGTAATAAATATTTATTGTGAGTAAGCGCTTCTACTTGTGTTAACAATATTTCGAAATGTGACGAATTGGATTTTTAAATAAGTTAAACAGATTTCAAACGGATATATATATATATATATATATATATATAACCCTCAAAGCCTACACTTCCGAAATTTTCCGCTCAGCCTACACTGGGTGTTTTTTACCCGGCCAAAGTTCAAAGTCCAGTATCTCTGGATCAAATTAACGTATCAGGATGAATTTTTTTTAAAAACTGTAGCTAAAAGTCTCACGAAATTGAATATTTTAAAATCAATAAGGTGAATTCAACACATACTATAAATATTTTCAAAAAACTGAAACAACTTTCCAGTAAAAACGTTTTTTCAACATTTTTTTGTATGATAGCTTAAAGAATAAACAAATTATGTCTCATGGTGATAATTGTGGAGTGCGAGAGTTGCAATTTAAGAACTTGACAGCAGTTTTTTGTTTTATTTAAAAAAACATATTTTTCCGGTTTAACGAAAATTGCCATATTTTGACATTTGTAATATGAATGGTTTCCCATGTATTATTATTTTCATCTTAATGTATGTGTACAGGGTACTTAGTAATGATACGAATCAACAACTTATCTTCGAATTCAAATAGTTTATTTATAGAAAAGCTTAAGATTAGCCAGTTTAACAAGCTAAACATTTTCTGGAGGTGTGTTCTCGGCAGATTGGCTTTTTGCAAGACGTACAAAAATATCTCGTTTTTCTGTCGAGACTGGATGGACAAAAGTGGCATCGTTTTGGTTTTTCAAGCACATTCATCGGAAAATCGTCGCGTGGATCTTGCACTTCCGGTCTTTCTTCATAAGGCAAGAACTCAAGAATCATTTCCCTTAAAAAAGAGGAAAGAGTCGGAAGCGTCAGACGAGTTGCAAGTAGAGGCTTGACTAAAGCCATTGCCAAATCTAACATAAATTTAGACCTATCAAGTCCTTTATTTCCCTCGCGCAAAGTATACAAAATGTGCGCGTTCAAGTTGCACTGATCGAGAATTCCATACATAAACCTCATGGGCCACCGCAATGTTCTGCGAGTTACCGTGTAATCGTGACATTTTTTGTCAAAGCTGTCGACCCCGCCCTTAGTCTTATTATAAAATAATACTACGTCGGGTTTGTTTGTAGTCTCGTCCATTTTCACATTTTTATGCAAAGTCGACAGTATGAGGACAATTTTGTTTTTCTTTGGATTGTACGAAGTGAGCGACATGTTATCTGTGAAACAAAATTGCGAATTTGAGCCCGGCGGTGCCTTTTTTTTTAAACAACACGGAACTTCAGTCTTATTTTTACGCAATGTGCCAACAATTGTCAAGTCAAACTCATTTCTCATACGCAGTGCGAGTGGAATGGAAGTGAACCAATTGTCCATTGTAATGTTTCGACCGCTGTGATGAATGCTCTCTGATAACTTGCGCACATAATAAGACGGAACTGCCTCTGTGGCTTCTTTACTTACAGTTCCTACGTATGGGATCGCGTCGAACATGTAGTGTGTGTCCGCGTCGTTAATTGAGACAATTTTTAAGCCGTATTTGTCGGGTTTCGCAGGCAAATACATCCGAAAAGCGCATCGCCCACGGAAAGAAAATAATTGCTCATCGATCGTGCAATAGCTGCTGGGTTCATAATATTCTTTACAATTACTTATGAAAAGGTCCCACACTTCGCGAATGCACGATAATTTATCAGCTTTTTGACGATCCGCACGCGTTAATTTATCATCAAATCTTAGAACTGCCGTAAGATATACGAATCTACGCCGGGGCATAGTTGCCCGAAACAACGTGAAACCATGAACTGTCCAAAGATCACGAGGTTTGGTTGCATTTACTTTAAAAAGTCCGGCGTAATACAACAGCCCAAAGAAAGCTTTTATTTCTACCTGGTCAGTATGTTTGTGGTAGTTCGGATCCACATTTCTGGAATCCTCAGCAAGTCTGTCGATTTGTTCGTTTGTGTGAGTGACGATGATTTGCAATATTTCTTCGGTCAGAAGGAGGGACCATGCCTCCAGTGGTGTTGTCACCTCGAGAGCGCGTCCCTTGGGAGCCGCTTCATAGTCTCTGGGGCCTTGGGATCTCCTACCTCTTGTCTCGGGAGCAGTTTTTGACCACGTGAAACCGCTTTTAGAACGTAGGAATGATGGTCGACCACGCTTTGACAACGGCATCGAATCGACGTCCTCGTATGTCTCGCTCTCGCTCGAAACATCTTCTTCCGACGCAGTGTTACTATGCTGTTCGACAAAATCGTCATCGGAGCCGATTTCCGAAGCGCAATTTGATGTTTCACTGTCCTCCATTTCCTCCATAGGTTCTGCAGGCGCCGCAATGACGTGCGCCTCTCGGCGAGCCAATGAGCGCGTCACGCGCTTGGACATGCTCTAAAAAATAGGAAACATCCAAGTTTTTCTCACATTCAATTGAAAAAGAGGACAAAATATCTCGTAGTATCAGTTTTTTCATTGTATAATAATATACAGTGATATTTACCTTGTGTTGGATTTTGTTCTGAGGTCGATTTTCAAACGTTCAGCCTAACCTGGGTTATTTATACCCGACTAAAAACTTTCAATGCGTACCCTTTGGTTGTTAAGGCCCGACTGGCACTAGCCGAATGATGAACTTGTAGTATGCCCCCCCCCCCCCACTATTTTTTACGCACGCTCATTGGGGCTGAGAGGGATAATTATCTTGGTTAACTTATAGAAAAATGTATTCTAATGATTAATTAATGTTATTCGGCTAGACCGAAATCCTTATATTATGATTTGTAACTTTAAGGAGTTTGAGTATGCGGCATATGAAAATTAATGAATTGAAATTTAATGATTAGATTATAAAAGAATATTAACTCTACTCAAATTCCTTAAAACACCTTAACATCATTATTCTCGGTGTACATTAATAAACGGAAGGATTTTTCTAAATAGATTACAATTTGCAGGTTGATTAAAGATATCTCAACACTTGATTATTTATGTATCTTCCTTCCCTGATTTATATTTAAAAATAAGCGGGCCTTCTTATTTAAAAAGATAATCAAAATCGGAAGATCTGTAATGTCGAAAGTGAGAGGAGAGTGAAGCGGGAGCGAGCGTGAGAGTGAGAGAGATAGAAAGAGAGAGGAGAGTTGAGAAGAGCAAAACCGGTTTAGAGCCGGGCAGTCGAGTTGTTGGCTGTTGGAAAAGGGAACTCGAGCCAAGCCGAGTTTGACAAATTGAGAGAGTAAGATGGTGAGGGGAGAGAGAGGCGAGGGGAGGTTGGAAAATCGGTGAGGAAGAGTAACACGCCGGGGCGGACGTGGGATAGCGTGAAGAGTAAAAACCGGTTTGGGCCTGACGAACCGAGGCTGAGGATGGAAAAGCGAATTCTTGTCAAGCCGAGTTGAGTAGAGGAATTTCAAGGGGAGTGAGTGAGAGGGAAGAGAAAGGTGCTGGTGGGAGAGAGAAGAAGAGAAGTCGGAAATAAACAAGGAATTTAAGAAAGTTTGATGGGGAGCCGACGAGTAAGAAAAGGTCGTTTCTAAAGGCTGGAAAAATTCCAGCCTGTATATATTTTCTTGGCTTATGGCCGATATCACATCTAGGTACACATTACTCGGCCTAAATAATGTCCTATCTATAATTTGTCCAAATGTTCGACTCGGTTCTTTTAGAACTAGAAATGGAGGTGAAAGAAGTTTCCCGTCAGCAGATATTAGTGGTTGGATAGTGTAACTGTGGGTCGTGGACGAAATAGACTGGACAACGCATTCCACCTTTTTTTCTTCTTCAACAGCCAAAGTTCTCTCGGAATGAATTTCCAATTGAAAACCACTTTGATCCGAATTATAAACATTCTGTACTCTAACATTTGCCATCTCTTGCTTCACACTGGCTGCAAATTTATCTGTCTTCATTTTTAACTCATCGACATTTTCCAAAGTCTTTCTGGTAACAAACTGCCACGTACGAATAATAATAAAAATAAGATCTTGCTGCCTAGTCACGAAAGTTACTAGTATGAAATTATTTTATAACTACCGATCCGGGGTGGGGGGGGGGGCTCCTCGAAACTGAAGAGACGAGAGTCTCCATAAAAGGCATCAGTACAAATGAGTAATTAAAACGATACAGCTTACCAAATGATATTTCCTTATACTATCGGGCGAGATTTGAAATTTTTTGCTCTTATTATCTAATGATAATAAGCTCTAGTTCTTTTTCATGTTTGCGGCACACACACACGAACACCTATCACTCCAAAAATTCGCTTTGATGAGAAATAGAAAAATATCTATTTCCCATGAAAGGGAACTATAGTCGTTGCGAGAAAATTGCTCCTTTTCGTTTTGAGATTTGAAAAGGTGCAGTTCTCTCTAGACTAATTTCTGAAATTTCGTTTTTTCCACAGGCTGAATTCAGTACTGCCTTCCGTCGGCAGGAAGATTACTTTTGTTTTACGTCCGAACGATTGAATTTAACCCTTCCCTGCACTAGATCCCTTTATGCCTATTTAGGGCGTTCACTCCCATTACTGGTTAGACAAAATGTTCTTAACGAGGATATGTGGTGTAGTGGACTTACTAAATCTCGACTAGCTTGAAAAAAGGTAAACTAAATGTTCCGAACGCGGACGGGCGAGACAGGGGTGTTCCTCTAACTAGAGTAGTTCTGGTTGGTACCAGGTTGCTCGAGTGACTGCGATGGTGATTTTGATAAGATGTAGCTCGTCCGTTTATAAGAGGGGTAATTATGGTAGGGATTTTTGCAAGGTAAGGAGGATCTTGGGTATGAGTGGAAGGGATGTCGTAGGACTCATAGTTGGGTTTTGATAACTTGCAGAAGCTATGTGCATTGTCTTCTTATCTAAGTGCATATGAGACAGGAACTTCGTCAGCATTCAGACTCTGGAGCCTCGAGTCTTTCATGGTGACTCAATCAAATTTGTAATCAAAGAAGGATATGATTACAGATTCGAGGTTTTCAACCAGAATATGATTTTGGTATTTATTATACTTGACCATAATTTTAATACTTTCCAATAATTAATATGATGCAATTGATACAGTCAATCAATCATTAATATAATTAATTATTGATTGATTGTTAGCACATAATTATCACCAATCATTTCGATTTCTATACTCTATGGGCATAAAGAGGCCTTGTTGGTAGGCTGAACGAACGTACGAGAGTAGAATCGTGAGGCGGGGAGTGAGATGGATGTATTGGAAAGAGAGAGAAAGGGGGTGGAAGGTAGCTTATGCTCGGCCGAGACACATCGCCTCGTAGCCGCACGTGCAGTATCGAGTAAGAAAGAGATAGAAAACACCTGATGCCTATACCTTGGCGTAGGAAGGAGTGAGTAAGATGCTCGCGTGTGTGGCGTATACGAATGCTCATGTGTTGAATATGTTCCTTCTTCCTTGGGCGGATGAAATTATGTCGCTTGTTCTTTTTAACTCATTCTCTACAACTTACAATGCTCACTCATTTATACTCTATGAACGCATTGTATAAAATTAGGACATTCTTACATCCACTCATGCATACATTGTGTAGGGCTGCACGCATAATTTCATCCAAGTTTTTATTTAAGATTCAACAGAAATCTATTTCTTTCCTGAAACCTTTCATCATGAAATGAGGGGGGCCCCTCATTTCGTGTGACACTTTCATTTCTTCTCCGAGCTATTTATTAAATGTACAATCGATCACTAACAAGTGAAGGATGGGGGAGAGAAAGAGGAACTTACCTGTGTCTGATTGACTCGTACATTCATAATTACTTGTGGCAGCTGATCTCTTTATAATAATCGCCCCCTTCCACGTCCTCGTCGTTGTTGTCTGTCCTGTTGAACCGGAGGTGAACCACGTTGGGGTAAAACTTGGAGGCCAGCTTGTGCCTCATCTGAAAAGGGGAAGGCCTGCTCTGCGACATTGACTTTGAGATTAGACTAGTATATATCGATAGAACGTCGAAAAATATTAGACACCTATAGCGGCTTTTTTGTAATTGGACCCAAGTTTTTTTTAATGAATTTTTCAAAATCACGATTGTCGTGCTATACGAGTATCTACCGTGGCGCACGAGATTTTTCCAACCGAAGTCAGTGGTACAGCGGTAAGGTGGTTGGCTGAGGAGCACGCTGTCGCGCGTTCGAATCCTTTTGGCGAATTTTTTTTATTTTTCTTTGCTCTTTTTATTAAAAACGTGTTAAATAATTATTTTATAAACCCTCAGGGTGATTTAATTTCCCTCCCCCCCCCCCTTTTCTTTTGAATTTTCCAATTCAATTAACTCATTATAATAAATATGTTATTTGATTAATTATATTATTATTATTAGTATTATTTAATTAATTATAATATAGTCCAGAAGATGTCGACCTCATTATTATATTAAATATGTTATTTATTATAATTAATTATAATACAAATTAATTAAAATAATTATAATAATATAATATAAAATATGAATATAAATATAAAATATAAATACAATATAAATATAATATTGTAACCCTTTTCCCAGCCTCTCAGAAATGTAAGCAGGGAGCCGTTACATAATGGCGGCGACAACACAGGAACGGAAAAGTCATTTCAAGTTTGCACTTACCGTGCTGTCAGGCGCCAGACACCTACTCGGCGTCACTCCAAAACTATTATCGACTTTAAGTTAGTTAAACTACCACAAATTTATTTATAGCTCAGGGAGAGGGATTCATGGGGGCGAGAAAAGTACTTCTGAATTTGAATTTTGTATAAAATTAATAACTATAGGAAGTTTAATGACCATAAGCATGAATTGATACAGAAATGAAAATGATGATAAAAAGGGGTTTAGACCCGAACCATGGTTTAAACAAAGACTGAAAATCCCAGTTAATTTACACTAAAATATAGCTTATTATAAAAAAACAGTACACTAAAACGCTTAATCCTAACTTAACAAATGACCTTTGCTAAACTAACAGGTCTACCGCACCAAACATGGTGTCTGCCTGTGTGAAAATGTTTTTCTTGAATCTTTTGTACATTACTTTAAATTTACCACAAGGACATAAATTTTCCCTACAAAACTCAACACATTGCCAGTCCGGCAATATGGACTCGTCTGATAGGCAAGCGAACAATCTCTAAACGCACAACAGGTCGATGGCCGACACGAAATTGAGCTCCTGCGTCCTCTCCAGTTGCCAGTTCCTTCCCGCTCGCGCCCAATTCTCTGTCCAGTCGGTGCTGCCCTCACAAGCTCGATTTCCGGGACTCAGGTCGATGGAATTCGGACCGTTCCGGTATGTGGAATGCCGGCCGGCACAAGATGGATGCTCCCATGTGTTTTGACAAGTATCAGGTCCGGCATGGCCTGATATCTTGACAATACTCCTTTCGGTTGTGATTTGTTTCGGGAGTCTGAAATTTTATCCGAGTGGGCCCCGTAATGATTCGTGAATCTGGTAGCACGTCATTTTCCTCCTTACCTTATGACTCCAGGTATCTACTCTAACCTACTAGGTCATAATCCTTTACATTTGTTTAATTTCTAATTCCCTAAAATAATCTATGTGGTACTATTATTCTCAACATTTATCATGACAAATTCCCTCTCATTCCTGTAAACCAAAGAACAATTTTGCTTTAATAAATCCTAACTTACTTTCTAATATGACCTTATTTCTAATTTTGAGCTTGTGCCGGCCATGGGATAATAATAGCTGGGGGAAGGATCCATAACGGGTGACTAGCCACCACGTTACATAATTTTTTTGTAGGCATTTTTATTTTTATTTCGGACATAACAATGAAAAATTTAGGAATACATTTTTGGATATCTGTGCCCCAGTCCCCGGGTCACTCAACAAATTTTTGATTTGAAAAAAATACACGCTGGTACCACCCGGGTACCCACATACAAAAATATTAGGATTCGTGCGACACAAATTAAAAATAAGTATAACATAGGAAAGAATAAGTACTTATAAACGAATTACAATAAATATCATTAATTTCTTATTGTTTATAGAGGAAATTTTATAAAAATGATAACATTTATTTATTACTTTTGTGCTAAAGTGTTTATAAAAAAAATCATGAAATTGTTTATCATTACATAAAATGCAAAAAAATTAAACTAATTTACACATAAGAAAGCACCACTTTCCTACCAGTGATGCCTCGTGGTTGATTATCGGCAGGAACGTTGATTGCGACTGTTGGACTGTCCGCACAGCTTTCAATCGCTATCTTTGTTGATGGGTTACGCATAATTTGTTGATTCAACGATCACTCTTCGATCATTGGCATTGCTAACTCTTCTGCAAGATTTCCAAAAAAAATCTTTCGTTGATCAGATTTTTTTATCATTTTATTGTTTTCGTAGTAAACAATATAAGCAGCTAGAGCAGCAATGTCAAGAATATTGAAAAAGAAGGCAAGCCGACACCTGCATGTTCGCTGTTGAGTCGTTTACATTGAGCACATTTGGTCCATTCTGTCAACTCTTGCTTTAGTTTTGTTGTAAAACATTATTATTTCCGGTTTCTGATGAAGTTCTTCGGAAATGCTTGCATCGGTATGCATCGTGCTGTGTAAAATTACGGCTTTATTTTTTTGGTACATAAGAACAAATTGTAACTTTCTCATGGAATCCAAATAGCGTTGACAGAATCGGTCCTGATTTTGACGGCTTCATTTCTTGCGGAATGTAAGCTTCGTTTTTCTTCAAAGTACCGTGAACCGTGAGTTTCCACGTAAGGAGAAGTTTTGCCAATGGTAACGTAGTGAAAAATCGATCCATGCTAATGTTCCGACCTGATCCTTTGTAAGCAATTACCAGTTCCTTCACAACTCTCTCAACAACGTCTGGAATTTGTGCTTCCTACTTCATTTTTTAAAAGGTCTAAATCATCTGAATGAAACAAAGTTATTTGAATTTATTGACTCGTCTTGTAAAATGTTCTTTTGTACATAATTAAATTAGGGATCATAGGGCCACTGGAACGTAGGTAATTTTTGAAAATCAAAAAAAAATAGTATGAAGGCCAAATCGCCGTCGCATCGGTGTGAGCGGAAAATGTGACACATATTATATTGTTCATCCTAAATCTAGCATTTTTCGAGCGAAGGAGGAAATAGCAGTCTTTCTCAAATTTCGCATATGTCTAAAAACAGGCTAAAATTTGAAAAGTAGCAGTTGGACAATTTTTTTAGCGATTTCAAGTTGTTATAAAATATTACAGGAAATTTATTGTACACCGTGCGTAATATATATAACAATGATAATAATATATACTCACCATTTACAAGGAAAACATACGCCGCTTCCCAGGGACCGTCAGCATTCACTTGCACGTTGTGAAACTTATGAACTTTTGCGTCGAAGTTGGCAACGTTATGAAAATACACTTTTTCATTCGAGCCGCCACGAATTTGCCCGTATCCGAATACCATCACGAGGCGCGAGCACGAGATTCAGTATAATTAACGCGTCCTTTTGAATTAATATTTTCCCGTATCCGTATACCATATATACCACCGAGCGGATCACGGCAAAACACGAGTGTCGAGTAAGCGTCCTTTTGAATCAATATGGCGGTTGACCGTTCACATAGTCGACAATCGGCGCATGATCTGCCAGCGCGCGCAACCAAAAACAAGTGAACCAATAGGAAGCCTATATGGCCTTGTCGGCCACCATTTGGATTAAGTGAGTGCGCGCTAGATTCAATTTTAAAATAAGAATGTTATTGTACTAATTTTGTACAACATTTGTAATTCAGGTATATGTATAGTGTATTTCGATTAGCGATTTACAGATGATTCATGAGTGATAATTCTCAAAAAAAAATTATGATGCAAACCCCTGCATTACAATTTTTATTATAATATATATATATATATATATATATATATATATATATATATATTCTAATACCAATATCGTATAATATTTGCGTACAGATCAAGGATAAATATCGTCCGTTAAGTCAATAATAAAAAATGTCTTTTCGAAAATTTTAATTGATAACTGTTTACAGACAAAAAAAGAATGCAGTTAATTTTTTTGCCAAGGTACATCCTTAAAATATGAAATGAAATTTTGCCACAAAATTAACCCTTAAATTATGAAAATAAATATGTCGACAGCAACAAATTTGCAGTTTACTTTCAATTACTACTTGAAAGTCCATATATTTTTTTTTGTAATGAAAGATTAAAAGTTTGAAATTTATAACTCCTCTAAGGGGCTCCAAGATTATGCGTGTGTGGCACTGATCTCTACGTGCAACGGGACCCAAAAATGATATCGTCGAACCTGGATCTAAGATAGAAGTTATTGGGATAGCGCGACAGGGTAGGAATTGGGGATGTGGCTCACGTGCAGCACAAACTCTTCTACCACTGAGTTACTTCCTCCTGGCAGAGTTTTGGATGTGGGCATGAACCGCAACTCCAGCGGTAGTTTCGGTTCCCGAGTTTCCGCGTTAGATTCATAATTATCTTGGATACGCGATATTCAATGGTGAAATGATTGAATAATTTATTTCGAAGAGTGGTAATTGTTTTAAATGCAGGAAGACCTTTTTCTGGCGTTTTGAACGCGCGCTCCTATATTTATAAATTTGAATCTGATGACGTAGAAGGGTTCGCGCTCGAAATGTCGTCACTAATAGCCAATCACAATTTTAGTTTTACGTCGATGTCGACATCATCCACCAATCAGCAAGTGGATGATTTCACCCTCGACGTCACAAAATAGGGCGGAGATCAGTCCACGCTGATTCATGGATCACATCCTGTGATTCAACCCTTCTTCCTTGTTATCGCAGATTTTTGGCGCCTGTTTGTCGCGGCTTAGTCTTAAGCGGAAACTCTTAATTACTATGACTAATATCTACTGTGCATTTACCTATTAGATAGAGAGAGAAGGAGAATGTTTTCCATTATTGCACCATTTCCTAACATTTATGCCCAATTGGTTTAATAAGTTCCTATTATAATTATGATAATTCAATAAATCTCAATCAATTTCAGTATTCATTGAGAGGCCATTCGTTTAACATGAGTCGGTACCTTCCAACAATATTTGAATTTAGTTTCGTTGGCCCTCGATCGAGCCTCGTTTTTCTCGCGGAAATTTCCTCCAGGAGGGGAGGAGCTATTTACAAATAAATAAAAGTAAAAACAGAACAAAGTGATTTGCAGGTGAAACCTGCAACATTGCAATAGATATAATTTTCTAGCCCATAAGACAGGCGGTGAAAATTTTAAAGTCGTTTTTCTCGAAACTGGCCAAATATTGGGTCTCAGGAATTTCACAACTTTACTTTGGGGTCATGAAGTTTATTTACAAAAAATATGAATTTAAACAAAGAACGCACTACCTGGTACTTCCCTCGTAAGTTCTTTGATGATTATAAGATTAATTTTTTTTAAATAAACTCTTTTCCAAGTTAAATATTTAAAAAATCTTTGCACTCACCATTTTTTCCAAATACTTACCCTTTTTGAAAAAAAAAACAATATTCTTCGAGCCTTTTGCTTTAAAAAGTGTTTTCAATCATTTTCTTCGCTCCGTAAAAATTTCCATGTAATCATATATTTTTTCATCGTCCAACTTGCTCCGAAGAGTGGTGATGGCGTTGAACCAATTCTGGTAAGTTGTCTATAAACCCGTAGGTTCTGCGCTGTTTTTCTTTTGCACTAAAAGTTATCTTCCCTACTAGGCGATCAAACCCAGTTAGCTCTTTTTTGTATAAATTAATAATCTGTCCTTGAAATGGAAAATGTAATTTAATTGTACATATTGTTTTGTTTGGTTTAGTACCGTTTGTTAATTTATTTATAGCCCGTAGCTACGTGTACTGAAATTTTGGAGAGAATAGCCGGATTTTTTCGGTACGAATAGGGCGAGCTGGAAAAGGGGCTATTTGTACCGTAATTTCGGTACCAATAGCCGGATTTTTGTATAGACACACCCATGTTTGTACCGAAATTTCGATACACGTAAACACTTCCTTATTTATATCCACTGTACCTGGCACGTATTACATAAAGCAACTCATAATTGTAATTATAACTCAATTGTACATATGTATCGTATTGCTTTGTTTAGTTTAGTACCTTATATGTGACGTGCCATGAAGAAAGGGACCTTAGGGTTGGCAGGCGAATTTTTCAGTAGAAGCGATTGAAGAGAGAGTGGGGACAATCTCCGAAATCCATCCCCTCCACTTACGACTACTCCTCGCTCCGCGTTCAGCGAATCAGGCGAGCTCTCGAGTCACACAGACAGAACGGAAAGATTGTGGAAAGTGGTGGGATTGGATTTCTCGGGCTGTCCGCATGCGTCGAAATAGGTGGTTCACGTCTCATTTTGTAGCTTAATAACAATTCCAATTTTGCAGATAAAAATGTAATTCTTTTTTAATATGAAAAAGCAATTTAAAAACTATCAATAGCATCAAAAACCTGAAAATCGATTTTTTAACCCTAAGGTCCCTTTCTTCGTGACACGTCACATATTTGTTCATTTATCTACTGTACTTGATGCGTAGTACAGCAACTCGTAATTTCCGTGTTATTTGATATATTATTTATCATTGTATATTATTTATTTAATTGTGACTGCACGATTTCCTCTGTTCTGTCTTCTCTGTTTCTTATTTGTAAATAAATTTTTGTACAGATTATTCTACGTTGTTATTGTTATTGTCCCGCATGCCATATTCTAATGTACGTGGAAACCTATCAATATTTATAATTTAAATATGAGGAATAGCCCGATAAAGCTGGAATCTTACCAAATAATCATTTGGAGTATTATATATTATTTATAATTATTTTTCTGGATTTAATAGAAAAGTCGCTAGTTTGCGCAGGATAAAGGCAAACGTTTTTCGATTTTGATGTCCAGATTTTTGATATACTCAATACTTAATGCTTCTTGGCACATTTATAATAGGGTGCAACTATAAAAACTGACGAGGTAACTGGAAAAATTGTGATAGCACGTATAATGCATGGCGGAGCTGCCGATAGATCAGGTTTGATTCACGTTGGAGATGAAGTCTGCGAAGTCAATGGAATCAGCGTCGAAGGCAAGACTCCGAATTGCGTTCTGAAAATTTTGGTACGTAGTTCAATAGTGAACTATTATTTCTGAAACTATTTTGCTCCTATAATCAAGTCTCTAGTGACATCAATAAAATGCCAGACTTTTGTATATTTTCACAGCAAAACTCGGAAGGTACTATTACTTTCAAGATCGTGCCAGCAGACAGCAAAGGAGGTATTAGAGAAAGCAAGGTATGTAATGAAGCTGCGTCAACTAATCCAAATTTTATTTGAATCACGGATAATTTCTTAAACTGTTTTTGTAACAGGTGCGTGTTAGGGCGCATTTTTCGTACAAAGCATCCGATGACCCCCACACACCATGCAAAGAAGCCGGCCTCGATTTCTCAAAAGGAGATGTCCTCCACATCGTGAGTCAGGATGATATCTACTGGTTCGTTGAAAGTTAATTCTACTGTTTAAGTGATCCAGCAGAAAGATTAGGATTTTTATTAAATTTAATTGACGAAGAGCAAGATCTTTTATTTCTTTTATTAAAAGATGCAATTCGGAATGAACATCAGGGGCAATGCCCATTTGATCGCCGTCTACCTGCTTGCTGTACCCCTACTACCCGAATTCCCCTGACGCTGCTAATGGACCTCCAAACTACTGCCGCCGATCCCTGCCATCGGGGTTCCTTTGTACTTAAACATGAATAAAATACGAAACATAAAATTCTTTAATTTTCAATTAGCAGCAGCTTGGCGGTCCCTCAGCTGCTTAAGGGGAAGTTGGGTAGCGGGGGTGAATCAAGCAGGTTTACCGCTATACAAGGGAAATGTAAACCCTTAGGGGACACATTAGAACCTTCCATTCCAATTATAATAAAACTACGTTTCAATTTGTAACAGGTGGCAAGCAAGAAGGGAAGGAGATCGCAATATGCGAGCAGGATTGATTCCCAGTAGAGCCCTCCAGGAACGCAGGATCATTGTCGAGAGGCAGCAAAAAGAGAAAGTAGATGAGGATACGATAAGTAAGCCACAATTTATTACATAATTTATTGCAAGTGCTAATACGTATTCGATAATAGCTATTTGTTATACAAGTGCGCAAAATAGGTGATTGTTTACGAATGTGAATTTCTCAGCATGAGCCGGAGGTTAGCGCATGAGTGAAGCGAGTTCAAAAACGTAGACGAGTGTGAAGAACTGGCGAATGCTGAAATCACTCGACCCAGCAATTACTTTTGCGCACGTGTATCACATGCATTTTTTTTGCAACAACCGTCCGAAAAAGTTGCAAGCTAAAGGCTGCTGCGAAGTGAGGGGATGTTCATAAACTACGTTACCAATTTTAGGCGTTATCAATTTGAAAAAAGGACTTTTCAACCAAAAAAAGTTGGATTTTCTTATTGCGATCTGTTAATTCAGTGGTAATTTGAGCGAAAAAAGCGAGAAAAGGGGGAAGGTGTGAAGTCTCTGAAATATGAAAGTGATTTTCAAACTTATTAAGTTATTATTGAACTTTACCGTTGGAGGGCCATCTTTTGCAAAATTGCAAACTTTATTACAATTTATCATCAGGAAACGTATTAAACGTTATTTGGATTCGCAACGTTGCTTCTGCGGACTCCCCCCCCCCCCTCTCTTAAATTGGTAACGTAGTTCATGAACGGCCCTAAGAGCAATGAGGTACTTTGGACGTGATATAGAGGCGTAAGTCCTACTTTCGAGGTGGGTGTTGCAAAAATGTTCTTTATTTGGCACAAGAAGCATGTGGCACTATGCGTTTAACTCTCGAACACTCGTCAATTTTAAATTGAATATCGTTCAAAAATATAACACTTTTTCATCAAGAAGCTCTATTTATTTATTCCGCTAACGGAAAAGTACTTCAATTACAAATATATTATCAAAATTAGATATATTTAAAATGCATATCAACTAATACTTTCGTAGTTGAAGAATTAACAAAGAGTTGGTTTTATTATTTGAAGCCTTTAGTCTTTTTCGAAGGTTCTTTGGCTTCGAAAATATTAGTCGATATGCGTTTTAAATTCATTGAACTCTTTTCAAGAACGTGCAAGGCTTCGTGTGACAAAACTGAGTCGATTTTATTATTTAAAACGTATTCTTCGAATCCTGTTCGATGAATTTAAAATGCATTTCTACTAATATTTTCTAAGTCTAAGGATCTTCATAGAGTTGATTCTATTATTAAAACTTTCAAGTCTTTATTGAAGGTTCTTTGGATCAAAAGCTTTCTTAAAACTTGCGATACCTCAAGTCGGTGAGCTGGATTCCTGTTGAGCTAACCAGAAATTTCACCTGACCGTCGGTTAGGCTTGTGTTCTGTTCCAGTGCCTTTGCCTGCCTTGTGTCCCCGTCCCAGTAATTTGCACGACTCGCCGACAAAGTGCAACTTACAGGGAGTTAAAACTAAAAAAATCATGTATGACGCTACAGAGAACGACGACTTTGACCGCGAAGAAATACCGACTTACGAAGAGGTCGCGAAGCTTTACCCGAGGCCTGGTCTCTACCGACCGGTGGTTCTCATCGGACCACCGGGAGTTGGCAGAAACGAACTCAAGAGGAGAATCATGGCAAGTGATCCTGAAAAGTATAAAACACCTGTGCCATGTGAGTCTTAATTTTCAGAACTTGAAAGAAAGAAAAGCCCTGATTTAATAGTCTTGTCGCTGCTAGTTAGCATGGACACCCAAAACTCAGAACAGATGTCGCCACTCCTTTTTGCGCCGTAAGCGAACGTTTTCTGTAATTCTGTATTGTTCATGGCGATCAGGATCATCAGCAAATGCTAAAAAACTTGCGCTCTTCGGCGCCAAAATGGGTGGCGATATCTACGCTGAGTTTTGGGTCTCAAGCCTTGTTCACTAGTTGTATTTTTACTTTAGAGTGAACGCGCTTGTTCATCAAAACTATTTCTTACTTTTTCAGATACTTCTAGACCGCCTAGACTCGGAGAAATTAACGGAAAAGAGTACCACTTCGTCAGCAGGGAAAAGATGGAAGAGGATATAGAAGTTGGGAAATTTATCGAGTACGGCGAATACAAAGGAAATTTATATGGTACCAACGCAGAGAGCGTCAGTTCACTGGTTGATGCTGGATATATTTGCATACTGAATCCTCATTATCAAGCGCTCAAAATGTTAAGGACGCCCAGATTGAAGCCTTATGTCATTTACATCAAGCCACCCAGGTTCGAAATTCTAAAGGAAACGAGGAACGAAGCTAGAGCGAGATCCACGTTTGACGAAGCGAATTCTCGGGGTTTTACGGTATTGGAAATTCAACGAAAATATCTACATAATATCGTAAAACGTAACTTAGTGAGACATATGGGGTAAAGCGGGTCAGTCGTTTCCTATCCAGAAAAAGCAATATGATGAAATGGAAGATTCTGAATGTCCCGTGTTCCCCCCACTGTCCCTCTTAGCTCTGTTTTTTTCATTTAAAAAATAATAATTCTATGTTATAGATTAAATTTGTTTGTTTCTCTAGGACGAGGAGTTCAATGAGATCCTACATAGTGCGGCTAGAATAGAATTTCTTTACTCGCATCTCTTCGATGAAGTGATTGTGAATGCTGACTTGTCGATGGCCTTTGAACAACTCGTGCATGCAATTCAGAGAGTCGAGTCGGAACCTCTTTGGGTGCCAGCGTCGTGGGTGCAATAAGGCGATCTCTGAAAAACTATTTCTACTAATAAGGAGAGACTCAATTCGACTGCCAGCGCTTTGTACTTGAGGAATTATGTAAAGAATCATGCAATATGACATGACATTTAAATAGAGTACCATTTCCGTATTATTTGCATTAAAATTTCTACTGTACAGGTATGTTTACAATGGGGTGAAGTTCGGGGCGATCCACGATTCGTTCTCCACTACTCGTAAGAAAAAAAGTAGAGAGTTAACAGTGCCGAATTTCGTGATACAAACTAACTTTTTTCATATCGAGTACATATCTTGGTTATTGTTGGGTTCATGGCCATTGAAATGTATGGGCATAAACCTAATAAAATTGTAGAAATGAACTCGATGCGAAAATAGAATTACTTCGTATCAAGAATTTCATCCCAATGAAAAGGTACCTTACCTCTTGAGATGCTTTTCCACAATGCAAGTAGATTTTTAAGTCTAAAGTATATTATTTGTCCTTGTTTACTGTAATTGTACGATGTGAGCATCTATGTGATAAATTCATTTATTTAAGGCTGCGTCTATTCGTACGCGAAGCCTTGAAAATTTTGCAATTTTCATTGGACGAGCTGGAAAATGGGATGGTTTTCCACCAATCCCAGATCGTCGCCAGTTTTCGGCCATCTTTTTTATCGCGTAAAGTGCGCCTAATTTGGCTCCCAAACTACACTGCGCATGTGTCACACCAGCAGCCTCATTGGATATTGATCGCGCGCTTATTTGAAATGATTAAATGTGCAAATCAATTTTTCACAATATATAATAATCATAAAGTACCAAAAAAATATTATGAATGATTTAAAATTTACATTGGTGAAAAAAGGTATTCCTTCCTTTGAATTTAAAATCAATGGTTTATTTGTAAAGAGTTCAATAAAATAATTATTTCACTTTGCACTCTAAATGACTATTTTGTGATCTGAAAATTAATTGTTATTATTTCCACAATGATGATTTATTATAAAAAATTGATTGACACATGTAATAGTTTCAAAAAAGCGCGCCATTTGCAGCCAATGAGATTGTCGATGCAACGCATGCGCAATGCAGTTGGGGAGCCGAATTGGGAGCACTGCGGCGTCACTTTAGACACTTCGTATATTTAATATAAAATAATGCTTTAAAAAAATTTTAATCATTCACGTTTTTAAAAATATTTATTAATTTTAAAATTAACAAGCATTGTTAAAGCGCTTTAACCTTGAAATTCAATAGCCTCATTATACTCAAATACTAGAATTAAATGTTTTTTAGGTACCAAACTCAACTCCTTTTTTAAATAGGAGTTTGTCTACACAGCGAATTTCAGCGAAAGTTCGGATTAGAATTAAAAACAGGACTTTACGCCAAAATTATTTAAATTAGGCAGATTTTAGTTGTGTTGATACACTACTATTTAAATATTTGGGCTTCGTATATAACAAAAAGTTGATTCTAGAATTTACTTAAAGTAACAAGTCGATATTGAATTTTGAGGTTAGAGCTTGAGTCACACGCCAACATAACCTAAAGTTGTTCAAAAATTTCAAACATTCTTTTGAATCTAATTATTTTTGACTAAAAATACCAATAATTTCCGACGAAAAACACTAACATAACAGAAAATTGTTCAGAATTGTAAATTTTCTGTGAAAAACTTTACTATAACCTGAAACTGTTGAAAAATTGCAAATCTTGTTCGAATGATAATGATTTTTGTTTTAAAATACCCATTTTTTTGTGTGAAACGCATAACCTAAAATTGGTAAAAAGTTGTGAAGTTTCCTTAAAATCTAATTTTTTTATTTAAATAACAATTTCCGACGAAAAACACTAACATAATCCAAATTGTTAAAAGATTCTAAATCTTGTTCAAATTGTAATGATTTTTGTTTGAAAATACCAATTTTCGATGTAAGATTTTAACGTAACCTAAAATTGTTCAGAAATTATTCTTCTTTGAAATTTAATGATTTTTTAATAAAAATTTTAATTTTCTACGAATAACGCTAATAAAATCCGAAACTGTCGAAATTTGTAAGCTTTATTATTTTAATGAAAAATCAACATAACCTAAAATTGTTTGAGTTGTGAATCTTTGAAATATCATTTTTTAAATAAGAAATACAAATTTTCGACGGAAAACACCAACATAATCCAAAAATATTACAAGATTCTATATTCTTTTTATAATGATTTCTGTTTGCAAATGCTATTTTTCAATTAAAAATTCCAACGTAACCTAAAATAAAAATAAAAATTTCATATGATACCGGTGAAACACACCAACATAACCTAATGTTGCTGAAAAATTGTAAATATTCTTTGAAATATAATAATTTTTTATGAAAAAAGCCAATAATTTCCGACGAAAAACACTAAAATATCCGATTTTATATAAAAAATTTTATTATACCCTGAAACTATTCAAAAATTGAAAGTCACGTACGAACTATAATGATTTTTGTTTTAAAATACCAATTATTGGTGTAAAACGCTGACATAACCTAAAATGGTGTAAGAATTATGAATCTTCTTTGAAATCTAATAATTGTCAAATAAAAATTTAAATTTTTGACGAAAAACACTAACAAAATCCAAAATTGTTCAATCTTCTAGAAACATTGTCTGAGGAAACTCGAAATTTGTTTGCAACTACCTCAAGCTGTCAAAGCTGCAATTTTCTGACGCCTTTTTGGACTTTGCTCTCTGTAGCAAAATTATGATGAAACAAGGACAAAAATCTTTAGATTTTTATATTTAAACAGAATCTAGTTGCTTCGTAAAAAGGCACTTTTGTTTTCGTTTTTTTATACTTTCTCATTCAATTGTTTATTTTTTAACAAGATTAAGTTACCTATAGAGCTTTTAACTTTAATTATTTCAATGGACTACTGCAAGCAAGGATATTTCTCTAGAGTAGATAGAAAATTAAAAAAATGAGACTTGGGATGTTGTTCTGAAAAGTGAAGCTTTTTAAATTTGAAAGCGGAAACTTTTAAAAATGTTTAGGAAAAAGTGAATCTAAAGGAACCTTTTGAGCGTTCTAAAGGTCTGTTTCCCAGTTTTAGAATTTAAAGTGTCAAGTAATCTCACTGCCAAATTTTATTGTTCGTTGAAAAGGTCCGGAGTGAATCGCGTTGTAAAAATGCGATTGTTGATCGCTACATTATTATGATACACTATTAATTAATTCCGATTGTTGTTAATTGTTGCCAAATAAAATTAACGTATATTATTACACAATGAAGATGAAACGGAGAGAACTATATGTCCCATATTGTATTTTCCACTCTGCGAGCATTGTAATACGCTATTTTCCATATTACAAATCGACATTGCGGTATAAACTCTAGCTCATCATCGATGTACACGCTGTATGTATCGAAATATAATAATACAAACAAATAATTTGTGATGTTCTATAGCACTTGAGTACTTGACCTGAAATTCTCCCAGTCCCTAATTATACGAAAAGAAAGAATAACAAAAATATCCTATTGCTGTGAGAGGTACATAACACTATTCCATATTTGATGCATAACAGTTCTAGAACTGTTATGGACTTCTTATAGAACTGTTATAGAATTCTTCTAGATTTATTACCACGCAGCATATCAAAGTTCTAGAAATGTTACAGATCGGTTGTCACAGCGTTCTAGTTCTGT
>CAKNYM010042302.1:49917-70363 GCA_932195095.1 Andricus curvator | reverse complement strand
AAAAAAAAAAAGATTTTTCTACCAAAACATGAATTTTCAATTCAAAAGGAATAATTTTCTATCCAAAAAGACGAATTTTCAACCAAAAAGTTGAATTTTTCCCCCAAAAATATGACTTTTCTACCTGAAGATCATTTTTATACCCAAATTGACGAACTTTTTCGTTAAAAAAGACCGATTTTCAACAAGATAGATGACTTTTTTTAACGAAATAGTTGTATTTTCAACAATATAATGACATTTTTTACCGAAAAGACGAATTAAAAAAAAAAAGTTTAATTTTCAACAAAAAAAAAATTACTTTTCTACCAAAAGATGAAGTTTCAATCAAAAATAACCAAAGTTCTATAAAAAAAAAAAATTTCAACAAAACAGTTTAATTTCCAACCCAAAAAATGATTTTTCTACCAAAAGTTGAATTTTCAATTCAAAAGGAATCATTTTCTATTTAAAAGGACGAAAGTTCAACAAAGAAGTGGAATTTTTCACCAAAAAAGATGACTTTTCTACCTAAAACGCATTTTTCTAGCCAAAAAGACGAATATTTAAGAAAAAAGTTGAATTTTCGACCAAAAAAGATAATTCAAAAAATAGTGGGATATTCAATATAATTAAATTTTTAACCCAAAAAGATGAATTATGAGCCAAAAATATAATAGTAGCGTTTTCCATTAAAAAGAATTAATTTTCAATAAAAAAAAAAAGATTTTTCTACCAAAACATGAATTTTCAATTCAAAAGGAATCATTTCTATCCAAAAAGACGAATGTTCAACCAAAAAGTTGAATTTTTCCCCCCAAAATATGACTTTTCTACCTAAAGATAATTTTTCTACCCAAAAAGACGAATATTTAACAAAACAGATGAATTTTCGACCAAAAAATATGACTTTGAAAAAATAGTGGAACTTTCAACAATATAATTAAATTTTTAACCAAGATAGATGAATTCTGATCCAAAAATATAATAGTAGAGTTTTCCATTAAAAAGAATTAATTTTCAATAAAAAAAGACTTTTCTATAAAAAAAAATGATGACTTTTCTATCAAAAGATGACTTTTCAACAAAATAGTTGGGATTTCAACAAAATAATAAAAATTTTTCATCATTTTTCTTCCAAAAGTCGAAAGAGTAGAACGATCCGAGCCTTGATCACAGGGTCCCCCGGTGGAAAAAATTTTTACAAGAAAGTACAACATTTCTACAACTGTAATTTTTTAATAAAATCTGTACTTTTTTGTAAAAAAATGTACAAAATTTAACAACAAAATACAGTTAAATACAAATAGCTAATTTTTTTCGTGTATTTTCTTGTAGAAAAGTAAAAAAATTAACAATAAAGTATAAGTTTCTACAATTCAAAAATGTGTATAACTTTTTATTCATTTTTTTTTACTTTGTAAAAATCTACAAGGTATTACAGGAAAATACAGGATTTCACATTTTTTTAATTTGGGTGTTTGACGTGATAAAAAAAATTTTAATTTGACGTAAATTATTGTAGAAAATTACAAAAAAATATAAATTTTTACAAACAATACTTCTAGAATTCGCATCAACATTTCGACTTGTAGTTTACTGTACATTTTTGTAAGATATGTAATATATAAGTTTCTACGAGAAACTATAATTAAAAGAAAAAAAAGAATACACTTTTACCAAGAATCTTTGCTATTCTAATAAATCACATTGAACTGTAGTTCCATTATTGAAAATTGAACAATAATTGATTTTACAGAACGATTCTGAATCTGTTCAAAATTAAGCAAGTTACAGATTTTAACGTGAAAAATATAAATTTTTCAATTTGAAAGCCTCAGTAGATAAACAAATGTAAACGTTTGATTCAAACTTTAGAAATGTTCTTAATTTTAAAACAATTTCAAATCAATAGATTCATAATTAAACGCTCTTATTCAATTCCAAATCCTGTTCAAATATTGTTTCAATCTAAAGTATTACATTTTGAACCATTTAATTTGAAATTTTTTAAATAAGGATGACATTTTTTTTTAATTTAGTACTATTTTACTTTTTCATTTGAATCAAATATTAAAAATTAAACAATTTTAAACTGAACTACTTAAAATAGAAAGTCTCGAATTGTTAATATTTCAGAGTGTTAAATTTAAACTTCGAACGTTACAATTTCAATTGTTCTATTTAACAAATTTTTAATAATTGTAAATGAAATGATTGAATTTTTATACATAAATAACAATTGAACAATTATCAATTTGGAAAAAAATTGAGTTAGTTTAAGAGATATTTACAAGTTTTGAGAAAATCCAAACTTAATTTAAAACTGGAAAATATTTTGAAAAATAAAAAACTAAATTTAGATTTCTGAGGGTTTCCAAATAAAATTTCGAAGCTTATCAAGGATCTTTAAAGGTTTTAAGAAAATAAAAATAAATTCTTAATTTTGCTGGGAAAATTTAAAATTATTTTTTATTTTGAAAAATTAATTTTAAGATAATATTTAAAAAGATTTAAAACAAACTTTTTTGATTAATAAATGACAATTAAACAATTATTAATTGGTAAAATAATCGAGCAAATTGAAAATATATTTAGAAGTTTTGAAAAGATTAAAAAATAATTTAAAACGTGTAAAGATTTCAAACCATTTAATACACAATGTAGATTTTTAAGGATTTCGAACACAAAATTTATAAGCTTTTTAAGCGATTTAAAAGGTTTTTAATGAATAAAAAATTTTCTATCAAAATTCCTAGAAAAACTAACAATAATTTGGTCAAAAAAGAATCTGGATGATTTTAAGGAAGTTTTTTTTTACTTTTGCAGAATTTTTAAAAAATTGTAGGAAAAATTCGAGTTCCAAGATGATAATATTATTATTAGATTCCTGGAGATTTTTTCAATTATTTAAAAAAAAATTTTAGGAGAATATTTAAAAAGACTTCAAAACAAATTTTAATGTATAAATTAATTTTTCTAGTTTAAAATTGCTTAAAATGATATAATTTTGAAAATTGATAAATTAAAAGTAAAAAAGTTAAAATTTTGCAGTTTAAAGGCTTTTAATTTAAAATAATTCAGTTAAAAAGTATTAAAAGCTTCCATTTTGTACGCGTAAATTATTGAGAGTTTGAATTAACATTTTTTTAAGTTTTAATTTTAAAAGTTTAAAATTCAAAAGTATGTATTTCACTTCGAGTGTCTTAATTTGCGGTTCAGTTTTTATTATTTCAAGTGAAAAATTTTTTATCTTCAAGAGTTCGAACCTTTTAATTTCAATGACCGTGATCAATTCTTTCTCAATTGTTCAATTTCTATCTTCAGTCAAAAAGTTGTTCTGTTTCGACCTAGGATGACAAATATTGAGAACATTGGTGTCCAATCGATTGCTATATATTTGAAAAAAAACTTCAAATGTAAGGTTTTCTGTTGTTTAATAATGATTATTTATCATTGTCTTTTAATATTCTACCATTTCTTTAAAGTTTAAATATAGAAGCTTTTTGTAATAGCGATCATGTATACATGATCGCATCTTAATTTAAAATTATCTCGTTGCAATATTCTAAATATTTGTCATCCTAGGTCGAAAGAGAACAACTTTGTGGTTACAAAAAATGTAAATTCCTGTAGATTCTTGTAGTTGTAATTTATTGTAAATTCTTGTAGAAAATTAAAACTACAATAAAATACAACAATGTATATAACAATACAAAAAAAAGTACAAAATTCGTCTCATTAATTGAAAAAAGTTGTACTTTCCTCTAATTTTGGTTGCAATTTATTGTATTTATTTACAGATTCCTGTAAAAATAGTTTTAGGTTTCTGTACTTTTTTTTTTTTAATATTTCCACCACGGTCAAACTCGATTCACTGTTATTTTCACGTGTGGTAACGTCAGCTTAACATACCTAATAAAAGCAGCACGATCATAGTAAGGCTTCAGAGCGGAATTGTCCCTTCGGATGGAGGCGAGATAACTTGTTAAGAGTCCCTCATTTAAGGCGAGACGAATCCAAGCTCGACAATATCCGACCTCGGTGCTAACTTGGGGCAAAGCTTGTATTTGGTCGATGATTTGCCGATGAGAAAAAACGAGCAACGGTCCCCAGAAACTCGGCTGTGGCATGGCATCGAAGTCTGGACCACTCAGGGCTTCGGTCACTCGGTTTAAAAGACTGTCTTTTAATCCGTGGAGGAAAATCGCTTCCAGGATTGAACAGAGAGCCATCGTTTCTTCGCAGTTTGTAACTGGCATTCCCTCGACGACACCCGGAGCGCCTTGCATTTCCATAACGCAAGTGTTCAGCTGTCGCTGTAGAGACTCTCGCACAAGAATATTTTTCTTGTTTGATAGAGCATTCACCTGAAAAAAAACATGGTTTAGAATTTTCGAATGGAAATCAAAATAAATTGTTTATTGATGAAAAAATGCAATCCTGACTTTTCTGGAGAAAATTTCACACAGTCACATAGGGATCACAGTCTTTCCCCTATTCCCCAGCGTTTCCCCTTTTTTGAAAATTCCCCTTTTCTTTTTAAATATGCTACATTTGAGAATACAATATTTGAATTACGCGGGAAATTTCGGACCGGAAAGTAGTCTCGAGTTTAAATTGTAAAATTTTAACTTGCATTTGTTGGAAATTTATTAAATTATTTATTTAGTGAATTTCAAGAAAATGCAAATCAAAATTTTATTTTTCGAACTTACCAATAAAAATTTATAAATGTTTACTTGGCCGATTTTAAACTAAACTATTTAGGATTTAAATAAAACTTTAAAGCTAAAATAACTTTTTGGACGAAGAAGTATCACGTTTAATTATTAATAATAGTATTTTTTTAAAAAGAAAATATTCTTGAGTATGAGAACGATTGGACGTAAATGGATTTCAAACCACCCAACAAGGAAAAGATCAGTATTCGAGTTTTTGTTTTTAAATCTTATAAATTCCCTACTGAGAATCCATTGGATGACTATTATTTGCCAATGGCTACCCGTTTTGAAAAAAATCGACTTTTAACAAAATTTTTTTCATAGATTGAAATGTTCATTTATTAAATTCACTTTTAAGTTTTCTTCAATTTACAACAATTGAATTTTCAACTCCTCAAAATTGAACGATCAATTTCCTTCCATTTTCAACAGTTGAAAATTAGATTTTGTAATTTTCTCCAATTTTCAACATTTGAAAACTCAATTGTTCCAAATTGAAGAAAACTGAAAATTCAATTGTTGAAAATAGAAAAAAAATTGATAATTGAATTACCAATAGTAGAAAATTGAATTATTAACAGTTTGAAATTGAAGAAAATCGATAATTGAATTTTCAACCGATGAAAATTCTACTGTTGAAAATTGGAGAAAATTGATAATTGAATATTTAACAGTTGAGAATTCTATTGTTGGAAATTGAAGAAAAGTAATTTTTAACTGTTAAATATTGAAGAAAATTAAAAATGAATGAAAATTGAAAAATTATTTTCAGCTGTTGAAAATTGAATTATTGAAAGTTTAAAATTGGATTTTTAACAGGTCAAAATTCAATTTTATATTTTATTTAACTTTCCCCATTTAAAAATTCAATTGTTTTAAATTGAAGAAAACTGAAAATACAATAGTTGAAAAATGAAAATTTATTTTCAATTGTTGCAAATTGCAGAAAATTGGTAATTGAGTTATCATCAGTAGAAAATGTAACTGTTGAAAATTAAATTATAATTAAATTTAATTAAATTATTAATTAAATTAAAGAAAATTGAATTTTCAACTGTTGAATATTGAAAAAATTATTAATTAAATATTCAACAGTTGAAAATTTAAAGTTGAATTCATTCAAAATTGAATTTTTTATTGTTGAAAACTGAAAAAACTGAATATCCAACAGTTCAAAATGTAAGAAAATTGATAATTAGATATCCAACAGTCGAGAATTCTATTGTTGAACATTGATAGAAATTCATAATTGAATTTTTATCACTTGAAAATTCAATGATCAATTTTCTTCCATTTTCAAAAGCTGAATTTTTAACAGCTGAAAATTCAATTTTATATTTTCTTCAATATTCCACACTTAAAAATTTAATTGTTTTAAATTGATAAAAAATGAACATTCAATTGTTAAAAATTGAATTATCAACTGTTGAAAATTGAAAATTTATTTTCAATTGTTGGAAATTACAGAAAATTAGTAATTAAATTATCATCAGTAGAAAATTCAACTGTTAAAAATTGAATTATTAACTTTTTTAAATTAAAGAAAATTTATAATTGAATTTTGATCAGTGAAAATTCTATTATACATTTTCTTCAAATTTCAACATTTGAAAATTCAATTGTTTTAAATTGAAGAAAAGTGAACATTCAAATTCTAAAAATAATATTGGAATATTTTCGTAAACAATAACTTTTTCGGATGTTCAATGTATTTTTTGAAATTATTGCTTGAATTTATAACAATAATTGAAAAAAATTCTTAGTGAAAAGGAACAATAGTTTGAGAAAAATACTATGCTCATTCAAAAAAACATGCATTGAGAAATTCTTTTTTTCTTAATTATGGTTATTTTAAATTTAAATCATATTTATAAAATATACATTGAACATTGAAAAAAATATTCTTTGATAAAAATATTTCATTGTTTTTTTTTTAATAAATAAATAATATTGATTATAAATCAATTTTTTAATTGTTTAAATTTGGGAATTTTACAATTTCGGATACTTTATCATTCGGTAATTTACTGTCGGTAATTTTGTTATTTGGGAATTTTCAAATTCTGGATTTTTATATTTTGGCAATTTTATAATTTCGGGGATTTTATTATTCGGGAATTTTACAGTGTCGGGAATTTTATTTTTCGCGATTTTTCAGTCGTCCCAAAAATCGGGACTGAAAAAAATAAAATTTCAAAATTGGAAAATTTGCGAATATTAAAATTCACGAATAATAAAATTTCGAAATTAATAAAATTCCCGAAAAATAAAATTACCTGATTAGACAATTTCCGAATAATAAAATTCCCGAATAATAAAATTTCCGAATTGGAAAATTTCCGAATTAGAAAATTTCCGAATAATAAAATTCCCGAATTGGAAAATTTCCGACAGAAAATTTCCGAATTATAAAATTCACGAATTTAAACAATCAACATTTTTTTTATAAATGTTATTCATTGATCTAAAATTATTGTTTGAATTAAAAATAACAATTCAAATTCGTTAATTTTATAAACTTTCATGAATTAATATTATATGGTAATTTTCCAATTCTGTAATATTATAAACTGTTTTATAATTCAGGAATATTACAACTAAAAAATTGATTGAAAATACAATAATCAAATACTTTTATAAAAAAAAATTAATTTTAATGTTTGAAATTTCTAAATTAATGTTTGAATTTAAAATAACAACATTTGAAAAAAATATATATTGCTGGATGAAATTTTTCTTTTGAATTATAAGTTATTTTAAATTCAAACAATAATTTTAGAAACATTAAACAGAATAAAATAATTTGTTTATAAAAATATTTGATTATTGTATTTTTATTAAATAAATAAAATTGATTAAAAAATTTCTTAATTGTATAAATTCGGGGATTTTCTAGTTCGGATATTTTATAATTCGGCAAGCTTCTGTCGGGAATTTTTAAATTCAATAATATTATAAACTGTTCGGTAATTTTATTGTTCAGGAATTTTACAGTATCGGGAATTTCATTTTTGGGATTTTTCAGTCGTCCCATTTTTTTAGGGACGACTGAAAAATCCCGAAAAATAAAATTCCCAACACTGCAAAATTCCCGAATTGGAAACTTCCCAAATAATAAAATTCCCGAAATTATAAAATTGCCGAAATATAAAAATCCCGAATTATAAAATTTCCGAATACTAAAATTCCCGACAGAAAATTTCCGAATTATAAAATTCACGAATTTAAACAATCAAACATTTTTTTATGAATGTTATTCATTGATCTAAAATTATAGTTTGAATTTAAAATAACAATAATTGAAAACAAATTTCATCTAGAAATATATTTTTTAAATTATTGTCATTTCAAATTCAAACAATAATTTTGGAAACTTTAAACATTAAAAATCTTTTTTTAAATAAAAATATTTTATTATCGTACTTTTAATAAATAAATAATATTTATAAAAAAGTTGAATTGTTTAAAGTCGAGAATTTTCTGTTGGTAATTTTATAAACTGTCATGAATTAATATTATTCGGTAATTTTCCAATTCCGTAATATTATAAACTGTTTCATAATTCAGGAATTTTATTATTCAGGAATTATATTATTTAGGAATTTTACAATTAAAAAATGTATTTAAAATACAATAATCAAATACTTTTATAAAAAAAAATTAATTTTAATGTTTGAAGTTTCTAAATTAATGTTTGAATTTAAAATAACAACATTTGAAAAAAATATATATTTCTGGATTAAATTTTTCTTTTGAATTATAAGTTATTTTAAATTCAAGCAATAATTTTACAATTTTAGAAACTTGAAACATTAAAAATAATTTTTTATAAAAATATTTGATTATTGTATTTTTATTAAATAAATAAAATTGATAAAAAAATCTCTTAATTGTTTAAATTCGGGGATTTTCTAGTTCGGATATTTTATAATCCGGCAAGCTTCTGTCGGAAATTTTCAAATTCGGTAATATTATAAACTGTTCGGGAATTTTATTGTTCTGGAATTTTACAGTATCGGGAATTTCATTTTTTGGGATTTTACAGTCGTCCCATTTTTTTAGGGACTGCAAAATTCCGAAAAATAAAAAATCCCAACACTGCAAAATTCCCGAATTGGAAACTTCCCAAATAATAAAATTCCCGAAATTATAAAATTGCTGAAACATAAAAATCCTGAATTGGAAAAATTCCGATTGATAAACTTCCCGATACTTTATATTATTAACGAATTTGAAAATTCTCAACAGACAATTTCCGAATCATAAAATCCCCAATTTAAACAATTAAAAATTCTTTTTTTAAATGACTATTATTTATTTATTAAAAATAAAATAATCAAATATTTTTATCAAAGATTTTTTTTAATGTTAAAAGATTTTTAAAATTATTGTTTGAATTTAGAATAAGAATAATTGAAAAATTATATTTCTGGAGCGCATGTTTTTTTAAATTTATTTTTTAATACAATTTTTGTACAATTAATGTTATTTTAAATTCAAACAATAATTTTAAAACTTTTAAACGTTCAAAAAATCCGTCGGTAAAAGTATTTGATCATTGTATTTTTAATATGTAATAAATAATATTTATTAAAAAACAATTTTTTAATTGTTTCAATTCTAGAATTTTATAATTCTGAAATTTTCTAGTTCAGATTTTTTTTAGTCAGGAAATTTCATTATTCGGGAATTTTCAAATCGAGATTTTTATATTTTATTCTGATGTTATTTATTTTATCCTAATTTTATTTATTAACAAAAATATAGTGACTTAATCTACTTTTTAAAATTCTATGATCAGATTTCTCTTCCGTGATTCAGGAAAATTGACAGCACTTCTCTGATGTTATTGTTTGAAAGTAAAGAGAAGAAAATAAAAAAAAATCAGACCGACTTCTAGAACCAGAAAAAATATTGTACCTTGCAATATTGTATTAAAAACGAATGTAACGATATATTAACAAAGTGAAAATGCAGAAGAGAAATCCTCAAATTGAGCCTACTTTCAAATTGAGCTTACCTTTCTTAGAAGTGAATTCATTTTCGTTAAATTGACACTTGATAGTCACATCGATATTACTCCAAATATTTTTGTTGCACGTGTACATGATTCGTAAAAAAAAGTCAACTAGGTTGATCGCACACGTTTGTCAAGAAAGATAATTCGCAGTAACTGGAGTTGCATAATTTAAAACAATAAGATTCGCTCGTCTCAAGCATGTCGATTGTCGATACTGGGAAGGAAATAAAACTTGAACTGAGGATGACGATAAAACAGATAAAACGATTCACATGAACTTTGGCCCGATAATATTAAATACCACTGATAGGAGCTAGGTTTATCACTTATTCACTTCCTCTGCTTTCCTTTATTGTCCAAGCTAGGTTAGGATGACGCATTGTAATTTTAAACCGTCTGGAACGATGCGTTTGGCAAAACTGACCATATTTACTTTTTCATATTTTATCGAGAGTCGTTAATTGTTCACTATATTACGAAACTCGAGGGTGAGTTTCGACATCAAACAACATCAACAAAAAAATCCCAGTTGAGACTTGTAAATTCCATTGACGTAATCCATTTTTTTTGTTTTGGTCTTTCGTCATGATAATAGTTCCAGTTCTCACCACATGGTGCGCTTAATATTGCGCGCGCAAACTCTTTGTTTTGAATTTGATTTGCGCTTTGTCCTTGTAAATAAATATTAAGGGGATCCCCCACACCAAAAAAAAAATCCTAATAAGATTTTGTAAACTTAGCGAACTTCGATGCATATTTGAATTATTATTCTCTGGTCTATAAATTATGAAAATTATTATTTATTTATCGCAGGCTTCACAGTATTTCCTCTATTTAGTTGAAAATATATTCATTTTGTTGAAAATTTGTCTTTTATGGATTGAAAACACAACTATTTTGGTAGAAAATTCAACTATTTGGTTGAAATTGATAATTTTAGTTTAGAGCTTATGTTTTTTAAAAATGTGAATTGTTTAAAATTAATTAATATTCCATTGTTGGTAAAAATGCATTTTTTTTTAGTTGAAAATTCATCCATTTGGTTGAAAATTTGTCTCTTTGACTATAAAATTCCTCAATTGAAAAATCTTTCTTAATTGAAAATTCAACTACTTTGTTGTAAATTTGTCTTTTTTATTGGAATTTCTCTGATTATTTAACTTTATTTGAATTTATAAAAATATTGTTGAATTATCATCTATTACATTTTTTGTTGAGAATCCATCCTTTTTGGTTGAAACTTCAACTATTTGGCTAAAAGTTGAACTACTTTCTTAAAAATTATTTTGTTGTTAAAGATTTATGATTTTATTTTAAAGTTTATTTTTTTATTCAAAGTCTGAATTGTTTAAAATTAATTTGTTTAACTGAATATGTAACTATTCCATTTTTAGTAAAAAAATATATTGTTTTTTAGTTGAAAATTCAACTATTTGGTTGAAAATTCTTCTTTTTGGCTATAAAATTCAACAATTTGGTGGAATTTTTTTCTTCCTCGATTGAAAATTCAACTACTTTGTTGTAAATTTTTCTTTTTTATTTGAATTTCTCTGTTTTTGATCAAAATTTTTTTTTAATTTTGTTGAAATATCATCTATTACATTTTTTGTTGAGAATCATATTTTTTTGGTTGAATCTACAACTTTCTTAAAAATTCTTTTCTTTTTTGGTTAAAAATTTATGATTTAAGTTTAAAGTCTACTTTTTTGATTTAAAATGTGAATTGTTTAAAATTAATTTTTTTAATTGTATATGTAAGAATTCCATTTTTAGTAAAAAAATGTATCTTTTTTAGTTGAAAATTCAACTATTTGGTTGAAGATTCATCTGTGTGGTTGAAAACTCGTCTTTTTTGGTAGAAAATTAATCTTCTTGATTGGAAGTTCATCTTTTTTGGTAAATTTTAACTGTTTTCAATTTCAAATTAAAATCTTGTTTGGTAAAAATATCCGCTATTACATTTTTTGTTGAGAATTCATCTTTTTCCGTTAAAAATTCATTTTTTTACTGAAAATTTAACTGTTTTGCTGAAAATTATTTTTTTTTCTGAATAAAATTAATTTTGTTTTTTCTAATGTAACTATTCCGTTTCTCGTTGAAAATTGATTTTTTTAAATTAAAAATTAATTTCTCTGTTGAAAATTCTACTGTTTTTTTTTTAATTTTTTCTTTTATCAGGTGAAAAACTCTACTATTTTGTTTGGAAATTCATTTTTTTTATTCAAGATAATTAGCTTTTTTCCAACAGAAAATGTAATTGAAAATTAATGTTTTTGTTTAAAAATTAATCTTTTCGTTTCAAAATTAATCTTTTTGGTTGAAAATAAAACTACTCGGTTGAAAGTTAAACTCTTTTTTTTTAAATTCATTATTTTTGTTTTTGTGAAAATTCGTCTTTTTTGGTAGAAATTAATCTTCTTAGTAGAAAATTAATCTTCTTAGTAGAAAATTAATCTTCTTAGTAGAAAATTAATCTTTTTTAATTGAAAATTCGGAACATTGGTTGAAAATTTAAATATTTTGTTGTCTTTTTTGGGTTGAAAACTCAACTATTTGAGTCGAAAATTCAACTCTTTGGTTGGAAATTAAATTCCCTTTATATTTGTTTAACTGAATATGTAACTATTCCAATTTTGATGAAAAATGTATATTTTTTGGACGTTTTTGGGTAATTTTCAATAATTTTCTATTTAAAATAAAAATCTTTTTCGGTTGAAATACCAACCTATTACATTTTTAGTTAAAAATTCAACTATTAAATTTTCCATTGAGAGTTAATTTTTCAAACTAAATATTAATTATTCCATTATTGATTGAAAATTAATAGGTTTTAGTTTGAAATTCAACTATTTTATTATTAAAAATTTTGATTTTTTTGTTGAAAATTTAAGTATTTTGTTGAAGATTTCTTTTAACTTAGATGAAAATTAATCTTTTTTAGTGGAAAATTCATTTTTTTTTGTAGAAAATTTATCTTTATGTTTAAAAATTCAACTATTGGGTTACAAATTCTATCTTCATCTATTTTGTTGAACATTCGTCGGTAAGGTAGGAATTGGGTAAGTATTACATGGCCTTAAATCGTCAATTAGCAGTAATTAATTACAGTTATTATCGGATTGCGAATTTATACACAATATTTTCAACAATTTTCGTCGTCGCTATGTGGCGTCCAGAGATAAAGAGTTTTTAATTCACTGATCTCCAGTCCATTTCCTGACCGACCGATGATAAATCTGCCTTACCGACCAATGGTATATCTGCATTACCGACCGATGGTAATTACACGATGCCGGTAATGCTGAATTTTCTACCAAAAAAGATTCGTTCTCAAAATGAGTTAAATTTTCAAGTAAGAAAGATTTTTTAGTGAATAAAGAAAATTTTTTTAACCAAAATGTTGAATTTTGAATCATATAAATAATACTTGTTTAAACAAATAGGTGAATTTCCTACCAAGAAGATTAATTTTCTACCAAAGAAGACGAATTTTCAACAAGATACAAACAGTTTTAACCAAGTGGTTAATTTTCTAGTTTCATAAACTTTCGACCAAATAGTTGATTTTTTAAACTAAAAAATATCAATTTTTCATCAAAATGGAATGGTTCAATTTTCTAGAAAAGAATGAATCTTCCATTTCAAAAAAAAAACAAATTTCTACGAAAATGGTTGAATTTTCTACCAAATAATAGAATTATAAACCAAAATTATGAATTTTCAACCAAGAAGTTAAAATTTTTATTAAAAAAGATGAATTTTCAAGAAAATTAAATAAATTTTTAAACAAATAGTTGAAATTTTACCAAGAAGATTAATTGTTTACCACGAAAGACGAATTTTCAACAAAATACATAGATTTTTAACCAAATAGTTGAATTGTCTACAAATTTCATAAACTTTCGACCAAAAAGTTGAATTTTTAAACTAAAAAATATCAAATTTTTATCAAAATGGAATGGTTTAATTTTCATTAAAAGAATGAATTTTCATTGAATGAAGGAATTTTCTACAAAACAGATGAATTTTCTACAAAACATTTGAACTTTCAAACCAAAAATATTAACTTTCAATAAAAAAGTTAATTTTAAACTAAATAGTCAATTAATTTTAAACCCAAAAACGAATTTTCAAAAAATTAGTTCAATTTTCAAAGACATAAAATTTCTACTAATGTCAAATGTTCGAGCCGAAAATACAAATATTTTACAAAACAGATGAATTTTTAATTCAAAAAGATAAATGTAGAACCAAATAGTTCGACGAGACACTTCGTTAAATACATTAATTTTCAACTAGAAAAAAACGAGTTTTCAACCAAATAGTTCAATTTTTCACCAACATACTTCAAATTTTGACCAAAAAGAAGATTTTTTATTTTCAAGCAAGAAAATTAATTTTCAACCAAGAAAGATGAATTTTTGACCGTAAAGATAAATTTTGAAGCAAAAATCATCATTTTCTATCAAAAAACGGAACTTTAACAAAATAAATGAATTTTCAACTAAGAAAGACAGATTTTCACCAAAAATGAAATAGTTAACTTTTCAGTTTAAAAAATTAATTTTTAACTAAAAAGCAAATTTTTAATAAAATAGTTAAATTTTCAACAGTAAGCAAGAGGGATACGACGCCACTTAACGACAGAGCATGGTTCTATTCAATGCTAAGTTACCGACTTCATGTAATCACCATCGGCCGGCAAGGAAGATTTATCATAGGTCGGTAATGCAGATCCCTGCCGTGAACCGAGGATCGTCCGGCATATCAGGTACCTACCTTACCGACGTTGAACACCAACCGTGGGGTTCCCTTTAGAGTCTCTGCATCAGGGATTCCCTTTACGCGGAGTGTTATATATAAGGCACGCTGCGAGACCGGCTGAGAATCGATCCATGGCAGGGATCTGCATTACCGACATATGATACATGCACTGCCAACCGATCAAGAATCTTTAAACAGAAAAATAAATTTTTAACAAAGTACTTCAATTTTCAACAAAATAGGAGAATTTTTAACTAAAAAGATATTTTTTCAACTAACAATGGAAGAGATACATTTTTAACCAAAAATGGAACAGTTAAATTTTCTGTAAAGAATATTAATTTAAAAAAAACAAAAAAAAAACATGAATTCTCAACAAATTAGATTAATTTATCTGCCGAAAGAGACAGACGTTCAACATTTTTAACCAAAAATGGTAGTTACATTTTGAGGCAAGAAAATTAATTATAAAAAAAAATAATAGTTTTCAGCAAAATAGTTAAATTTGCAACCAAAGAGATAAAGTTTCAACTAAAACGATCAATCTTTAAAAAAATGAATTTTTAAGAAAATAGTTCAATGTTTAACCAAATAGTTGAGTTTTCAACCAAAAAGTTGAATTTTTAACTAAAAATTAATTTTCAACCAAATAGTAGACTTTTCAACCAAAAAAAAGAAAGTTTTAACTAAAATAGTCGGATTTTCTTATTGGGTTCTATCTATTCAGTTTTTAAGCGAAAAAACAAGAAAAAGGGAAAATTTCTTTAAAACAGAGAAAAAATACGAATTCTTGAAAAAATTCGTAAACTTTCTCAAAATTTCAAATCATGAAACGTACTTACCCGCCCACCCCCCAAATTGGTAATGTAGTACGGCCCCTAATCTGTTCAGTTAATCTACCGTCTAAGTTAATTTTTGAATTATATCAATGTTTTTGAATGAAAAAAAAATGTCAAAAGAATTGAATTAAAAGTATTCTCATAATAGTACACCCGACTCTCGGTTTAGGAACAGTGTCAGTGGTTGCCTGCAAATGGCCTCGTTCCTAAATCGGGCGTATTGAAACAAACAGTCGGCTTGAACCGTTTCCAATTGGAATGCATAATATTGCGCAATATACTCGAGTGAGTACTCGCGCACTGCGGCCTTTCCGAGGCGGGAGTCGCAACCATCTCTCGCCCCTTGAGCTGAGCAACTGCATGAGCCAGAAACTCTAGGAATTCCTAAGCCGCGAATTCCTAAACCGGGAGTCGGGTGTATGAAATAGTTCTAACAGCTCATTTACGTATTTACAAATAGAAGGGGGGTCAGCTTTAGCGTCACATGACATTTTGAGGGGGGTGGAGTCACCGAAATGTCACAAATTGTTACAAGAGTGAGGGTGGGGGTGAGTAAAAAATCACTGAAAATAGTGTCACGTAATATGTGGAGAGGTGGACGCTCCTCATTGTATATTTGTCTCTAATGAGCCGGAACGAAGTTCGTTGGAAATCTAATTTTCATTTGTGAGCTTTCTATAGAGTTTCGTAACCCCGGGCAGAAACCCTTATAGTTTTGGTCGATTATTCGTCCGTCCGTCGCACTTTTTTCCATGGTTATTAATGGAGGGGGAATGAGGGGAAATGAGGGAAGGGGTAGCAGGGAAAATGAGAAAAGGGGTAGAAGAGAAAATGAGGGGAAGTAGGGAAAGGGAATTAGGGGAAGTGAGAGGTGGGGAAGTAGGCTAAATAAAGGAAGTAGTTGTAGGGGAAGTGAAGTAGGAGAAGTGAGGGGGAGTGATGGGTGGGAAAGTAAGGAGAAACGAGGGATGGGCAACCCAGCTAACCTGTTACCATCCTGAAAGGTTCCTGAATGATCACATGTTATCAGAGGAATTGTTACTTGTATCTCAGTCTCCTAGCAGGTAACGGCATAATCGCCGTAGTTTACTAGGGAGGCTTGTTTGCAACCGTTCCCTGTCAGACTAGTAACATGGCGGTAACAGCCGGCAGCGATCTTCATTTATACATATACATTTTGGGTCTAACCTCTATAATGTAATTTCTTTTTCGTAAGGGTTCAGCTGATAAATATCTGTTTTTTCATAAAAGCTTTGTTCACATATTATCTCCCTTTTCAGGAACTTATTTATCGTTTAATTATGTTCCTTTCCAACATTTTTGCAAAAATATTCATAATTATAATTCCGAAACGATGTATATTTTGAGGTTAAGCTGTCATTGCACGTTGCGTTTCCAAACATCACTTTGTTACAAGCATGTGATTACAATGGCGGGATAATGTTACCTGCTTCGCTTGTAATTTGTTACTACTTTGAGTGGGAAATATATTGTCACTGGGTGACCAGCATGGAAGTCACCAGTGACTGGTTTTTTTAATCTTGTTACAATTATGTGACTATTCGGACTAGTAACTGTGTTAGCTGGGAAATGAGTGGGTAGGAGTTGGGGGGAGTGAAGGGAAATGAGGAGAGGTGAAGTAGGGGAAAGAAGGGTTTGGCGACGGGATATAAGGGGAAGGGAAGTGCGGGAAAATGCGGGAAGGAGAACTAGGGGAAATGAGGAGAAATTAGGGATGGGAAAGAGTGGAAGTAAGTTTAAGTGAGAGGAAGTAGGGGAAATGATTAGAAATGATTTTGAGTATGGGAGGGGAAGTGATGGCTTGGGAAGGAAAGTATGGGAAGGGGTGTGTTAGCCAGTGAAACGAGGAGAGGGAGAAGTAGTGGAGGAGTAAGTTGGGGTAGGGGTGGAGGGATGGAGGGGATGGAGCCTACAGTGAAGTGAGGAGAGGGAAAGTATGAGAGTGGGAGGTTTGAACGACTTGAAGGACTTAAATAACATCTTAATAGGCTAAAAATGGTTCAAAGGAAAGTATATTTAAATTCGATCTTCAAAGAATAAAGGGCTAAATTTAAATTTTAAAGGGCGCGGAAGAGCTGTGAGGCAGGCCTTTGTTATTGCATCGCTAATGGCCTTCTTTGAAGACCTACAAGTAGCCACTTGTGGCCTTTCTTATATTCTGACAATAGAGGCAAAATTCATTCATTTAGATGTTTTTTTTTTATTTACAATATAATGAATTTCTGAAAAGCTCTTTCACTTAAATGTAACAAGAAATTATTTAAAGGTCCACTAATTCTAATTTTGAGCATTTATTTCTATTCAAAGATTCCTGATTGGTAGTTCAATAACGATAATAACATTCAGAGGAACTAAAGCAGAACTAAACTAAAGGGTCCACAGCAAATTTTAAAAGTAAATGTAATGCATTCTTATTGAATTAAATTAATTTTTAACTAAATAGTTGAATTCTCGAATAAAAAATATAAATTTTCAACCAACAATGCAATACTTAGATTTTCAACAGAAAAAAAAAAAACGAATTTCCGACCAAAGAGATGAATCTTTAACCAAAAAAGATGAATGCTCAACGAAAAATGCAATAGTTAAAATTGCAACAAAAAAATATTTTTGTTTAAAATAAAAAAGAGTTGAATTCAATAAAAAAGACCAACCTTTAATAAAAAAACATGAATTTTGAATCAAGAAGATTAATTTTCTACTAAAAAAGATGAATTTTCATAAAAATAGTTGAATTTTCAACTAAAAAAATATAATTTTTCAACCAAAAATGGAATAGTTAACATTACAGTTGAAAAATTAATTTATAAAGAGAAAAAAACGAATTTGTAACAAAATACATGTATTTTTAAACAAATAGTTGAGGTTTTTGTAATTAAAATAGATACATTTTCAATTTAAAAAACAATTAATTTTCATTAAAATAGTTAAATTTTCAACCAACAAAATAAATTTTCAACCAAAAAGATGAATCTTCAACAACAAAAAAATGAATTTTTAACCAAAAATTTTTTTTCTAACAAATGACATGAATTTCTCACCAAAAAATACGAATATTCAACAAAATAAATGAATTTTCAAATAAAAAAATATTCAACCAAAAATGGAATAGTTAAATTTTCCACCGAAAAAAAACCAATTTCTGACCAAAGAAAGGTACCAAGATCCAAAAAAGATGAATTCTCAACAAAAAATGCAATAGTTGATATTTTAACGAAAAAATTATAATTTTGAATGAAAAAAGACTTGTCTTCAACCAAAAAGACCAATTTTCAAGAAAATACCTGAATTTTAATACAAGAAGATTAATTTTCTACTAAAAAAACGATATTTCAACAAAATAGTTCAATTTTCTACTAAAAAAAAACAATTTTTCAACAAAAAATTGAATAATTAAATTTTCATTCAAAACATTTATTTTTAAACAAATAAAATGAATGTTTAAGAGAACTTATTAATTGTCAACCGAATAGTTGGATTTTAAAGTAAAAAAAGATACATTTTCCACAAAAATTGGAATCATTAAATTTTCAGTTAAAAAATTAATTTTCAACCAACAAGAAACAACGAATTTTCAACAAAATAGTTGAATTTTCAACAGAAGAAAATACCAATTTCCGACCAAGGAGATGCAACTTTTTCCAAAAAAGATGAATTCTCAACGAAAAATGCAATAGTTGATATTTAAAAAATAACTTTTTACAAACATTTGAATTTTCAACTCAAAAGTATGAAATTTCTACAACAAAAATTAATTTTTAAATAAAAAACATAAATTTTCAACCAACTACTTGAATATTTAATACAGTAAAAAAAAAAATTTTAGCAAAACAGTTAAATTGTCAACCTGAGGGATGAATTTTCAACTAAAATTATGAATCTTAAAAAAAAAGGATTTTAAAGAAAACAGTTCAACATTCAACCAAAAAGTGGAATTTTCAACTAAAAAGTTGATTTTTTAAGCAAGAAGATTAATTTTTTTTTCCAAAAAGACGAATTATAAACGAAATACATGAATTTTCAACCAAGTATTTAAATTTTCATCTAAAAAAGATAAATTTTCAACCAAAAATGAAATAGTTTAATTTTCAGTCAGAAAAATTAATTTTAAGCAAAAAAAAACAACAATTTCTTAGCAAAATAGGTTACTTTTCAACCAGAGAGATGAATTTTCAACTAAAAAGTTGATTTTTCAATCAAGAAGATTAATTTTCACCAAAAAAATGAATTATCAACAAACTATTAATTTCAATTTATTATAACATTTTTTTGTCACTTTTTTAATTTTCAACTAAAAATGGAATAGTTTAGTTTTTAATTTTAAAAATAATAATTTTAAACGAAAATGAAACCAATTTTCAACAAAATAGTTAAATTGTTAACCAAAGAGATGAATTTTCAACTGAAAAGTTGATTTTATAATCAAGAAGATCAATTTTCTATAAAGAAATGCATTATCAATTAAATACATGAATTTTCAACCAAGTACCTGAATTTTCATCTAAAAAAGATGAATTTTCAACCAAAAAAGGAATTGTTTAATTTTCAATTTAAAAATATTAATATTCAATAAAAAAAATTTGTTAGCAAAATTGTTCAAGTTTCAACCAAAGAGATGAATTTCCAACTAAAATGATAAATCTTAAGAAAAAATGAACTTTGAAGAAAAGAGTTCAACATTAAACCAAGGAGTTGAATTTTCAATTATAAAGTCGATTTTTTAACCAAGAAGATAAATTTTTTCGCAAAAAAAGAAACGAATTATTATTAACAAAATATCTGACTTTTTACCGAAGTACTTGAACTTTCACCTAAATAAGATAAATTTTCAACCAAAAATGGAATAGTTTAATTTTCATTTACAAAATTAATTTTCAACAAAAAAAAAACGATTTTTTAGCAAAATAGTTAAGTGTTTAACTAAAGAGATGAATTTTCAATTAAAAAGTTTGTTTTATAAAAAAAAAAAATGTTCAGCTAAGAAGTAATTTTCTACCAACGAAAGACGAATTTTCAATTTAAAATATCAATTTTTAACCAAAAATTGAATAGCTACATTTTTAGTGAAGAAAATCAATTATCAAAAAAAAAAAAAAAAA
>CAKNYM010042302.1:318-37885 GCA_932195095.1 Andricus curvator | reverse complement strand
ACAGACAGACAGACAGACACATTCGTAAAAACCTGTTTTTTGGGTTCAGGGGGTCTCAAAACGTGGACATTTGACAAAAACCGGGGGGGTCAAATTTTACACAAATCTAATACCTTCTCTAGATGAGAATGTAAAAATAAGATTGAAAAGAAATCCATTTTCGCATGAATAATTTTTGCAAATTAAGCAAGAAAAAGATTCATAATTAAAAAATAAACTTCCAAAACAACCTCACTTTTCGGCTCATTAGAGACAAGAATTTCTTGCTTAATTTGCCAAAATTATTCATGATAAAATGGATTTCTTTTCAATCTTAATTAAAACATTTTTAAATAGAGACACTGAACTCATAATTCTTTCCAATCTGCAGGGTTTGCTTATGAATAATTTAAGATTTCTTTAAATTGGGTTTACATAATTTTACCTCAATTTTCTTGAAAGAAGTCTTTCTTTTTATTTAAATTTTTGGAAAAAGAATGTATTGAATTTTAGCAATTTTTTAGAAATATATTTAAATATTTTGGATTTTTTTCTTTTCCTAATTGGAAAATTTAATAATTTAAATAGATTGGTATCAGAATCACCCAATTGTTTGTAGAAAATTTACCTTTTTGGATTGAAAATTCCAAATTTGGTTGACATTTTTTCATTCTTGTTGCAAATTTAACTATTTTGTTGAACATTAGTGTTTTTTAGTTGAAAATCAATTCTTATGATTTAAAATTAATTTTTTGTTGTTGAAAATTCAACTGTTTCGTTCAACATTCGTCTTTTTGAATAGAAAATTCGTCCTTCTGTATTGAAAATTCATTTTTTTGTAATTTTTAAGTCTACTATTACATTTTTGTTTCAGGATTCGTTTCTTTTGGATAACAAATTAATTGTTTGTAGAAAATTCGCCTTTTTAATGGAAAATTCCAAAGTTTGGTTTACAATTTTTCCTTTCTTGTTGACTATTTAACTATTTTGTTGAACATTCGCCTTTGTTTAGTTGAAAATCACTTGTTTAAATTGATAATTTAAAAATTCCATTTTTGGTTATAAACTTATAATTTTGAGTTGAAAATTCGTCTTTTTTAGACTATTTTGCTAAGCAAATTAACTATTTTTTTGTAACTTAGTTTTTTTGTGTTTGTTGAAAATGAATTTTCGTGACCGAAAATTCGGCTATTCCATCTTCTGGTTAAAAATTCTACTGTTTGATTGATAATTTGATTATTTAATTAATTAATTTTTTGGTCGAAAATTCAACTGTTTTTTGAACATTCGTCTTTTTGGATAGAACATTTATAATTATTATTGTTATATTTATTATTATAGGTTGAACATTCATCTTTTGGCAGAAAAGTTATCTTTTTTGTTTGAAAGTTAAACTGTTTTGATAGAAAATTCAACTATTTTCAATACTATTTGGTTAAAAAGTCAACCTTAGATTGACAAGATGTCCCATTTTGTTCAAAATTTTATTTGTTTGGTTGATAATTTAATTATTTTGTGGAAAATGCAACTTCTTTTTTAAAAATTCATTTTTTTGTCTAAAATTTAACTGTTTTGTTGAACATTCGACTTTTGGATAGAAAATTCATCTCTTTTCATTGAAAGACAATTCTTTTTATTGAAAAATCTACTATTATATTTTTTTTCAGAATTCATTTCTTTTGAATGATAATTTAATTATTTTGTAGAAAATTTGCCTGTTTGGCTTGCAAAATTTCACAATTTGTTGATTTTTTTTCTTTTTTGACTGAAAATTCAACTATTTTGTTGAAAATTCGTTTTTTTTTGTTTGTTGAAAATTAATTTTCTTACCTGAAAATTCAACTATTCCATCTTCTGATTAAAAAACCTACTATTTGGTTGTTAATTATTTTGTTGAAAATGCAAGTACTTTTTTGAAGTCATATTTTTTTATTGAAAATTCAATTGTTTTATTGAACATTCGTCTTTTTAGATAGAAAATTCGTCCTTTTTGACTAAAAATTCTTTTTTGTTTTAAAATTCATCTTTTGGTAAAAAAGGTATCTTTTTTGTTGAAAGATAATTCTTTTTCATTGAAAAGTCTACTATTAGATTTTTGTTTCAAAATTCATTTCTTTAGATGAAAATTTAATTATTGTACAAAAAATTGGCTTTTTAAACTGAAAATTCTACTATTTGGTTGAAATTTATTTTCTTTCTCGACTGACAAACCTTTCTTAGTTAACAATTTATCTTTTTTTGAAAATTAAACTATTTTGGTAGAAAATTAAACTATTTTCGAGACTATTTTGTTAAAGAGTTACCTTTAGATAGAAAGGTCATTTTTTTTGGTCGAAAATTCTACTGTTTTGTAGAACATTCGTCTTTTAGGGTAGAAAATTCGACCGTATGGATTGAAAATTCATCTTTTCAATTGGAAAGTATACTATTATATTTTTTCCAGACTTTTTTGGCTGAAGCATCTTTTTTGTTTCAAAATTAATATTTTTGATCGAAAATTCATCTTTTTTGGTTTAAAATTTATATTTTATGGTTGAAAATTCTGCTATTTTGTAGAAAATTCGTCTTTTTCCCTTGAAAATTCAACTCTTTTGTTAAAAATTCGTCTACATTTGGTTTGAAAATTCATCTTTGTAGTTTGAGGATTCAACTATTTTGTTACAAATGTGTCTCTTTTGTTTGAAATTTCAACTATTTGGTTGTAAATTCAACAGTTTTATCAAGAATTATTATTTTTTTGGTTTGGGTTTTTTGGTCTTTTTGGGGCTGAAAATTCCTATTTTTTGATCGAAAATTACACTATTTTGTTGAAAGTTTTAAACAAAAATGATTTTTAAGATTCCCAATTATGAAGAAGTTTAGATTATGTTAGCGCTTTTAGGGTATTTTTGATACAAATTTATTAGATTTAAAAGACACATTCATCTGTGTAGTTTGAACATTCAAATATTTGGTTAAAACTTCAACTATTTTGTTACAAATTCGTCTCTTTTGTTTGAAAGTTCAACTACATATTTGGTTGTAAATTCAATTTTTTTTATATTAAGAATGATCATTTTTTTGGTTGCAAATTCAACTCTCTTGTTAAAAATTCGTCTTTTTGGGTTGAAAATTCATATTCTTTGGTCGAAATTTACATTATTTTGTAGAAAGTTTTAAACAAAAATGATTTTCAAGATTCACAATTTAGAATAATTTTAGGTTACGCAATTTTTGAAGAATCTTCAGGTTATATTATTGCTTTTCACAGGAAATCGGTTATTTATTTAAACAAAAATAATTAAATTTTAAAGAAGATTTACAATTGTGAACAATTTTTTGTTATGTTAATGTTTTTCGTCAAAAATTGCTATATGTGAATATTTAAAATATTTGAGCAACAATAGGATATGTTATAGCGTTTTTCACCTGAGGTCGGCTATTTTAAATAAAAATTATTTGACTTCAAAAGTAAAATTTACCATTTTGAAAAACTTTAATTTATTTTAGTACTTTTCGTCGGAAATTGGTAAAAATATTATATATTAATTTCTGAAGTTGAGACATCAATTTTCATCTATTATCACAAACATTGTTTTCTATTATTTTAGATAATAGATACTATGGAATAGAAAAATTCTGTAATAATATTAATTTAAAAACGTCGTGAAAAAAAAAACAATTTCACACCTAGCGCGCGATTATTATTTTACACTTAGATCGTATAAAAATTTGGAATCATTATCATATTATTTATATTAGTAAAAAACAATTCGATAATTCAAAATTCGGAAAGAAATTTCCAATAACTATTGGATTTTAAACCATTTTCATTAATATATTTATTAAGCTTTTAAAATTCCGGAATTATAATCATATTATTTTTGTTAGTAAAAAAAATCAATTTGAAGATTTTAATTTTGTAAAGAACCTATCGTTAATGATTGAATTTATAATAAAAACCATTTTCATTAATAATCACTGGGGGATTGTATTGACCATCAACAATAAATTTCACAAACGTTTGAAACAATTTAATTTTTTTAATTTACCTGACCCCAAGGCTAACAACGAACATAAACATTTTCAAAGAATTTTTCATTGATATTATTATAAAATTTAAAAAAATGGAATTATAATCATATTTTTATTGGTTAAAAATCAGTTCGTATCAATTTGCAAATCTAAACAAAAAAATTTTAATTCGTAAAGGAATTTTCAGTAATGATTGAATTCTAAACAATTTCCAATAATATAATATTAATATATAAAATCAATTCGCAAATTAAAAATTCATAAAGGACTTTTCAATAATGATTGAATTAAACCATTTTTGTTAATGAAATTTTTTTTTTATCTGAAGTTATCATCATTATTACTATTAATGTTAACGCTATGATCTGATGTCACTTGTTACGTGATTATTATCTCGATTTAAATCTGGGTTGCGTGCAATGTAATCAGATGAAAGTTTCTCATTTTCCAATAATTACGCTTATGTTTTATAATATCTTGGAATCTAGATCATGGCCAATTTGTTCACTGAACTTGGGATATTCAACATGATCTTCATTATTTTTTCATTTATAAATTTATTAACAGAATTTGATTCTAAAATTATTAAAAGAATTTGATTCTAAAATTACTTAATTAATTTGATTACAGCTAATATTAAAATATGTACAAATTACCCGTCAATTTAATAACTTCAAATTTTGAATTAAAAAAAATTAAATCATTTTGTAGAGTTTGGAGGTCAATAAATATTCAGGGAAAAATGTAGTCTTTTGTTTTTAACAAAGAAAAAAATATTTTATGATGCGAATACCTACGTGAATGAAAAATTTTGCTAGGTGCGGGTACTTATCGACTAACTGTTCAGTGATTGCTGTTTATTTCTTTTGTTGACGAGCAAAATTTATCAAGAGTTCACCGTTCATGCACGTGAAACCGGCTTTAAAGCAGATAAACTGGAAACAAGTCCTTCCCACTAAGCTGAATTATTTTCTGAAAATAAAATCCTTGAATTTTTACAAGAATTACAAATTCCGATTTAAACATGTTTAGGGTAGAATCAATTTTTTAATTAATTAATTAATCGTTCCCAAAAATTATACACGTTACAATTTAAGAAATTAAATTCAGGTTAAATCAAAATTTTAATTCTTTTTTAGCGTCCAACATTCTTAAACGTCTTAACTCTCATTTGAGATTAAAAATAAAATAAAAATAGAGGAAAGAAAAAAAGCAACCTCCCAATCCTCGTCCATCTTTTCTAAATGTTTTTTTATTGTGTTTTAAAAAATAAAAATAAGACGAAAGATAAAAATAAGGAAGATGATTTGGAGGCTGCCTTATTTTATTTTCCTCTTTTTTTGATTTGGTTTAAGAATATATTTTTTTTTATTTTAATTTTCAAAATTTGATCCTTGGATTCTTTATTTTTTAATTTTCAAAGTTTTCGTGGGTAAATAAATTTCTGAAAATAAAATCCTCGTATTTTTGACAAGAATTAAAAATTCCAATCTAACCATTTTTAGGGTAGAATCAATTAATTTTATTAATTATGTGCAGGGTAACCGGAGATCAAGGAAAATCTGAAAATAAGGGAATTTCATTGGTCAGGGACTTTGAAAATATTTGGCAAAAGTCAGTGAATTTCTATAAGAGGCACTTTAAATAATGGCCAAAGATAATAATACATTTTTAAATTTTGTTTGACATTTTTTTATTCTGTTTATAAAAGATTCTATGTAAAAAACGTTACAAGATAAAGATTCTGGCCTTTGAATATTAATGGTCGGAGAAAATGAAAAATTGGTCAAGGAAAAGTCAGGGAATTTTGAAAATGAAGTTTTGCGGCCACTCTGATATAATATTCTTGTTAGTAATTTATTTAATTTGTATTTCTATTTTGTTTTTTTTTCAATTGTTTCCTCCTGATGATTATATTTCGATTTAAAAATTTATTATTTCTTTGACAATTCAACAAGTTTGGTCAAAAGTCATCCTCTCTGCTTTAAAATTCAACTGTTTTTTTGAAATTTCGTATTTTTGGATAAAAATTGAAAATTAATCTTCTTTGGTTGCGAGGATTCAACTTTTTTTTTAATTCGTCTTTTTGGTTTAAAAATTCATCTGTTGTAATAGAAATTTCGTTTTTTTTTTTATAAAAATATACATGTTTGGTTGAAAATAATTCTTTTTTTGCGCTGAGGATTCAACTATTTTGTTGAAAATTCGTCTTTTTTGGTGAAATTTAATTGTATTTTATTTACAAATATATATATTTTTTTAAATATCTACTATTACATTATTTGTTAATAATTCATCTTTTTTGGTTGCAAATTAACATCTTGGTTGAATGTTAAACTACCTTATTGAAAAATTTTGTTGTTGAAGATTCATCATTTTAGTTGAAATTCGTTTTTTTTTGGTTGAAAAATAATTCTTTTCAACTAAAAATGTAACAATTCTAGTTTGGTTAAAAAATTCCAGTATTTTGTTAAAAAGTCATATTTGTTAGCACAAATTCAACTTTTTTGTTGATCATTTATCTATTTGGGCAAAAAATTCGTCCTTTTGGATTGAAATTTCCTCTTTTTTGTTGAAAATTCATTTGAAGATTCGTCTATTTGGACAGAAAATTTGTCCTTTTGGATTGAAAATTCATATTTTTTGTTGAAAATCCAACTGCCTTCTAAACAAATTAAAGTATTTGATTGAAGACGCGACTGTTTTTGGTTGAAATTTATTCTTTTTTTTTGTCTGAAAATTCGACCAAGTGTTTTTGTTCAATTTTGAACCAAAAATGTTGAAAAAATTGTTTTTCAACCAAAAAAAAAAAGATTTTTCAACAAAATAGTTGAATTTTCAACCAAAAAGGATGACTTTTAAACAAAATATATGCATTTTTCACTAAAATGTAAATCTTCAAAAAAAAAATGGATTTTTAATTTTTATTGAACATTCGTCGTTTTGAATTGAAAATATAACTTTTTAAAATAAAAATTCGACGATTGGGTTAAAAATTCAACTTTTTGGTTAGAAAATCAGCTATTTTGTTGAAAATTTCATTGTTTTGTTGAAAATTCAAGTATTTTGTTGATAATTCTAGTATTATGTTAAAAATTAATTCATCTTTTTAGTCGAAAATTCAACTGTTTTGTTGAACATTTTTGTCTATTTAGATAGAAGATTCGTCAATTTTGGATTGAATATTCATCTTTTTTTCTTGATAATTCAACATTCTTCAAACAAATTTATTTATTTGGATCACAATGCAACTTTTTTTGTTTGAAGTTCAAAATTTTTTTATCTACAAAATTCAATTGTTTGAAATTCAACTTTTTTGTTCAATTTTCAACCAAGTAGTTAAATTTTCAACCTAAAAAGATTTTAATGTTAAATTAAAAGACAGTAGAATTCGTCCCAATAAGACGATTTTTCAACAAAATAGTTGAATTTTCAACCCAAAAATATGACGTTTCAACAAAAAAGTTAATTTTCAACCAAATAGTTAAATTTTCTATCAAAATAGGGAAATTTTCAACAAAAAAGTTGAATTTTCAACCAAAAAGGATGAATTTTAAATCAAATAGTTACATTTTTAACTCAAATGTTAATCTTCAACCAAAAACATGTATTTTCAACAAAGTGGTTCAACTTTTAACTTGTCGAATTGAAAATGCAACTTTTTTTGTTTAAAATTTAATATTTTATTAATAAAAATTCGGCGATCAGGTTAAAATTTCAGCTATTTGGTTAAAAATTCAACTATAATGTTGAAAATGTAATTGTTTTGTTAAAAATTCAAGTATATTGGTAAAAATTCATCTTTCTTGGTCGAAAATACAACTGTTCTGTTGAATATTCGTCTATTTGGACAAAACATTTTTTTTTTTTAATTTAATCTTTTTTTGTTTGAAGATTCATCTTTGTAGGTTAAAAATTCAATAATTCGGTTAAAAATGCAACTATTTTGTTGAAAGTTTAATTATTTTGTTGAAGATTGAACTATTTTGTTAAAAGTCATCTTTTTTAGTTGAAATAAGTAAATTTAAAATTTGAACTTTTCAATCTGAAATTGTTTTATTCCGTTTATCAAATATTATATTTAAAAATGTCAGAAGAATAAAATGCTGGTCTCATTAAATAGTAATGGTCATTGAAAATGAAAAATTGGTCAGGGAAAAACGACGGGAAAAATGAGGGAATTTTGAAAATAAAGTTTTTCGACCACGCTGAATTAATTAATCGTTCCCAAAAAATTATACATAATTTCTGAACATTTTCCCAAAATCTCATGTGATTCTTCTATCTTATCCGATGCAAGAAGGAGGTTCATCTTCCTTATCTTTATTCCCATGCTTTTCGTTTCCGGCGATATCAAGAATGCCCGCAATTCTCATCCACAATCAAAATGCACACATGAGATTTGAAATGCAAATGAAGATTTGTGGTAATAATTCCTTTGGTGGCTACAAATCTTTTCTTTACAGAGACTGTATAAATACAATTAAAATTAAATCTTTAAAACATTATGTTGGCAGCAAATCGACTTGCGAGTACGTAAAGAGCAATTATTTCCGCTTTAGGATGCGATCTCACATTCTCTTGAGACATGAGTGATTGCTCAGAAGAGATTGAGTTCCTTGAAAATTGTAATTGTCACTCTAGAAGGCAATAATTACTATGGCTACCTAGATCGATTCTAAGCTTTGTGATTTTTTTACTTGTATCTGTAGAATTTTTTATAAAGTAGTCTCAGCATTACGCTCTATTTCATTCGCTTCCTTCTTTTATAGTTTCTTTCATCTGGACCAATTTCGAATTTAATTGGACCCTGGTGAAAATTTTTTTTCAAAAAAGTACAGAAAACTAAAACTATTTTTACAGGAATCTATCAATAAATACAATCAATTACAACCAAAATTACAGGAAATTACAACTTTTTTCTATTATTGAGACGTATTTTGTATTTTTATGTAATAATTAAATTTTCAACCAAAAAGATAAATTCTCAACAAGTTACATAAATCCACAAAACAGCTGAATTTTCTGCCAAATTGTTGAATTTTTAAGTCAAACAGTCCAATTCTCTACAACAGTTGAATTTTCAACCTGAAAAATACTGATTTCCACCAAAAAATGTAATAGTTGATATTTAACCCAAAAAAGATTTTAATTTTAAATAAAAAATAATTGAATGTGACCAAAAAAGACGAATTTCAACAAAATACTTGAATCCTCAACTAAAATAAATACAGTTGTATTTTTAATAAAAAAATTGATTTTCTACCAAAAAATACAAATTTTGAACAAATTACGTGAATCAACTAAATATTTTGAACAATGGATGTGATGTTAGTCTAAGTTTTATTTTATTAATTTATATTTTTCCGTTTCTAAAATTTTTTAAATAAATAGTTGAATTTTTAAACTAAAATAGATCAATTTTTAACAAAAAATGGATTAGTTAAATTTTCATATAAGAGAATTAGTTTTCAATAAAAAACGAATTTTCTACAAAACAGTTGAATTTTGTAACAAATAGTTCAATTTTCTACCAAATTATTGCATTTTTAAGCCAAAAAGACGAATTTTCTACAAAACAGTTCAATTTTTAACCCGAGAATATGAATTTTCAACCAAAGAGATAATTTTTAGACAATCAGTTGAATGTCTAAGAAATTAGTTAAATTATCAGTTTAAAAAATACGTTTTTATCAATAAAAAACGAATTTTCAACTAAAATTATGATCCTTCAACGAAAAAAAAAAATCTAAGAAAGTAGTTTAAATTTGACTCAAGAGTTTAATTTTCAACCTAAAAAGATGAATTTTTAGCGAAAAATGTAATAGTTGATATTTTAACAAGAGCAGATTTTAATTTAAAATAAAAAACAGTTGCATTAAACCAAATCAAAGTCAATTTTAAACCAAATAGTTCAATTTTCTACCAAATTATTGAATTTTCGAACCGAAGATATGAATTGTCTACAAAACTGTTGAATTTTTAATCTAAAAAAGATCGATTTTTTATAAAAAGGAAGGCATTAAATTTTCGATAAAAAGAACAAATTTTCTACAAACCAGTTTAATTTTCAGCACGACAATATCAATTTTCAAAAAGAAAGGCCATTTTCAACCAATCAGTTAAATTTGCAACAAAATAAAATAAAAATTTCAATTAAAAAAATTAATTTTTAACAAAAAAAAAACGAATTTTCAACTGAATAACATAAATTTCCAACCAAATAGTTCAATTTTCTACCAAATTGTTAAATTTTCTACCATATTGTTAAGTTTGCTACCAAATTGTTCAATTTTTGAGCCGAAAAACTAAGATTTTTCAAAACAGTTGAATTTTCAACAAAAAAGTTAATTTTCAACCGAAACGGATTAATTTTCAACCACAGTTGAATTTTCAACAAAATAAAAAAAAATACAATTTAAAAATTAATTTTTAACAACAAAAAAACGAATTTTCTACTAAAATACATACATTTCCAACCAAATAGTTAAATTTTCTACCAAATAGTTAAATTTTCTACCAAATTGTTAAATTTTCTACCGAATTGTTAAATTAAAATTAAATTTTTTTCCAAATTTTTGACACTTTTTACACTATTTTTTATGTTTCAAGTGAATCCGAGGCATATAATTAGTTAAATGCACACTTTTTGAGAAAAATTGGAAGATGTCGAATCTGAAATTTCTTCAGCTTAAATCAAAGATTCGGTTTTTGGATTTGAAAATTGAAAAAAATTCCTATTGTTTGAAAAATTGTGGAAAGCATTTCGTATAGATAGTTTTTGCTAGTGAATAGTAATACAAAATAAAAATTTAAAACTAAGTTTTTTAAGGAATCTGCATTATCATTAGAGAATAACAGAAAATATTTAACGTCTTTTCAGACTAGATGGAGCATTTTTTTGGTTGAAGATTCATCATTTTTGTGGAAAATGAATTTGTTTGGTTAAAAATTAAACTATTTTGTCGAAAATTCTTCTTTTTGGTAGAAAATTAATTTTCTTGGTTAAAAATTCATCTTTTCGGTTGAAGCTTCATTGCTTTGGTGGAAAATTGAACTATTTGTTCGAAAATTTAATTATTTGGTTGGAAATTTAACTATTTTGTTAAAAATTCGTCTTCTTTTGTGGAAAAAAATCATTTGGTTGAAAACTAATTTTTTTCGTTGAAAATTAATTTCTTTTGTTGAAAATTCATTTCTTTGGTTGTAAATTTAACTATTTTCTTAAAAATTCGTTCTTTTTCTCAAAATGATCTACTTTCGCTCCGTTGGGAAACGAACCTCAGAACTTCCGATTGCCGGTCGGGTGCTTTCCCATTAAGCTACTAGAGAGATCGAGAGAAGAAACTTTTTTCGGAAATACACGCATTATTTTGCAAGATTATTTAAACTAAGTTTTTAGTTCTATTAGAATTTTTTGAAAATTTACAAAATACATGCTGCTTTTTGATTGTGCTAAATGTCAAATTTTTCTTTGCTCTATTTAATTCGCATCCTTATTTTATAGGGGTTTTCTTCTGAATTTTGAATTTAATCCCGATATTTGATAATATTTAGAGCTCTGGCGACATTTACTTCCTTTCTGCGGTCGTTTTGATTTATTCCATGTCATAACGGTGAATATTATTGTATGATTCAGAACTTTAAATACGATTTCTGAATCATCATTTTGTGTAAACCGGTATTAAAAGCTTCCGCTTGTTTGCAAATTGAGACTTTTTTCGCTAGGATCAACAGAAGAATAAGGTGACTAATTAAATAATTTTTAACCAAAAGAATTTTTAACCAGAAGAATTTTTTAGAAGACAGCTGATTTTAACCAAAAAAATTTTTTTTCTATAAAAACATTCGTAAAAAAACTGTTTTTCAGGTTCAGAGGGTCTGAGTTAATTTTCAGTTTAATATAATGTAAAAAACTGTACGATTTTTAGTTCAAGATTTAACAAAAGTGAATCATTTAAAATTTTTAAATATGTGATTGAAAGTTTTCCTGAAATTGATACTATAGTAATTGAATAATTTCTTTAATTTTGAATTTTTACAATTTTTTAGTTCTGAATGTTCATGTTTAACGCGGAATTTTCAATTTTTTCCTTTTATAGCTTTTAATTTTGCAATTGAATGTGAAATTGTGCAATTTTTATGAAACTATAATTAACGATTTGAAAGTTGTTACTTGAAAGGTATACTTTTTGAAGTACTATAACAAATAAATCATAAAAGTATAATCAATTTTACAATATAAAAACATATAATTATATTGTGTGTACTTTATTCATTTATTATATTACTGTTACTATATTTATTATACACAAAAAGTGCCCTCAATAATACAATTTACGTTTGAAGTTTCGAAGTGTTATTTCAACAAGACTTTTAAAAACCACATTCCGTCCTTTAGAAATTCTTTTTATACACATAAATTTCTTCCTGATGAGTCAAAAAAATAAAAAAGTAATAATTTGACCGACCTTACAACTATTTTTCCCTCCGAAAATTCACATTAGGTATAATTTATTTATAGTAATTATAATAATGATAAATACAACTTTAGGCGATTTTGAAACTTTATTTTTCCTTTAAATATCCACAGTCCACGTAGACAATTTTCTACATTTTCATACTTATTATACATGATGGACACATGTTTTTTTTTTTTTTTTTTTTTTTTAATTTACAGAATTATTTATAAGAAATTTCGAGTTAATTATGTGATACGTACACTAGTCGAAGATTCAACTACTTTCATGATTGAAAGTTGAACTAGTTTGTTAAAAATTCATATTTTTTTTAATATCGTTCTCCTTGGTTGAAAATTTAACTATTCCATAAAAAAAAATCTTTCGAGTTAAAATTTTTCGTTGAATTTTCATCTATTCTTTCGAAACTTGAACTATTTTGCTCAAAATAATTTTTTTGTGTGCTTTAACCATAAAAAACTAACATTCAGTAAAATAGTTCAATTTCTAGACCCTTCGAGATGAATTTTCAACTAAAGTGATGAATTTTTAACAAAAAAATTGAGTTTTCAATTAAAGAGTTCAACTTTTAACCAGGCAGTTACATTTTCAACTACAAGAGGGTAATTCTAAACGAAAAAATTTAATAGTTGATATTTCATCCAAAAATGGTGTTAATTTTAAACCAAAATCGTTTAATTTAACAAACAAAAATTTGAACAAGTAGTTGAATTTAAAAAAAAACAGATGATTTTTCAACTAAAATGATGAATCTTTAACTGAAAAAGTTAAATTTTTAGTTCAAAATTTATCTTTTGACCATAAAAAGTAAATATTTAACAAAATAGTTAAATTTCTGCAACCATAGAGATGAATTTTCAACTAAAATGATAAATCTTTAACAACAAAAAACGAATTTTGAATTAAAGAGTACAAATTTTAACCAAATAGTTGAATTTTCAAACAAAAAAGATGAATTCTAAACGAAAAAAATTAATAATTGATATTTAAACCACAAAATATGTGAACTTTAAACCAAAAACCGTTTTATACAACAAAAAGGAGACCAGAAAACTTTCTCATTTCGGCCCACACACTTTTAAATCCGGAATAAATAAAGTGTGTCGGATCTAGCAACATTTTAGGCGCTGGCATCTTTATTTTTATAATTTTTATTTGGATTAATCATTTCGGAAATTGCCTATTTGGCAATAATAGTTTGTAGAAAATAAAACTGAAAAAGAAAAATTGACTTATATTACGGAAGGGATATTTAAAGCAAAAGGTTGTAAATGTTAAATCTCAAGTCTCAAATGAAGAATCTCGATCCTAAACTTAATCCCCATAACAAAAATAAAATAACACACTTAACGGAATCCATATATATTTACATTTTCAGCTCATCAATGTTACGATAGTAACAGTACAGGTGGTAGCGGGTCATAACAGGAAAGGAAGAGGTCAACGAGATTCCCCTAATCACCCGGGGCTATGTCTCGAGACGAGGTGCTCTCCACGATGGGCGTGGAAATCGTCCAAGTGGCAGCAACTCAACTCAGCAACAGTTTTGCCTACATGGATGATGTCTCCAAGTCCAAGATTTCCATTTCCCGAGGATCTCGCCGGCTCAAGTCGAGTCTTCCCCTGGAGGAAAGACCGACCGAGGACTCGGATCCAACCAGCAACACCAGCTCCGTCGGTTCGGATGACTACCACGGAGCTTCCTCAATTCCCTGCTCCCTGGAGGGCTCTTCTGTGCAGACTCCTGACAGAAAACGAGAACGAGCCAGTCCAGGAAGTCATCGCCAGAGGCTCAAGAACAGCTGCACCATCAGCGGCGACAACGGAAGTATTGGTTATGGATCCTCGGCTCCTTTAGAATCTGAAAATTCCTATTCGTCCCATCCTGGTTATCCTCTGACATTACCTGGAACTGGAGATAATGGGACTGGGAGGAAAGTGATCTCATCCGAAAGTAATTCACCCAAGGAAGAGGATACGAGGACTGCTTCAACTACCTTGCCTCCGACTCAAGGATTCCTTTCACCGTCTTCTTCCTCTTCCATACCGCCCTCGACCACTTATGATGTGAGTTCTTCTACGAGGACGACTGGAACTAATTCTAGGTAAGATAAGTTCTGTAGATCTCTGTAATACTTTCATCCACTCCTTACCCTATCCTTCCTCTCCTAAAATCTTTACCACATTCTCTTGCTAGCTTCCTTTATCTTTAGTTCCTCTCCTTTTTCCATTAAATCTCTTACGTTACATCGTTACCATTTATTATATTTTGATTCCTCAATCAACGCTTATCTTTCTATTAATTGTATTTCCCTGTCTCTTTTCTCTAATTCTTCGTATACTCCGGTCCAATCTCCTATATCGATGTACCTAAAGAATTCACTTCTACCTTCTTCCCATCTCGTTAATTATATCAGCCTCTATTTCCTTTCTTCTAACTCCTTCAAACACTTTTTTGTTAAGTCCCCTCCTTTTTCCTCCCTTAGCTTCGCCTCAAATCTCCATCCCCTCTTTCCGGCTCTATTAGTTTGTCCCTTTGTGATTCTTCTCTCACCATATATCCAGGCGTCGTCCAGTCTACTAGCTTCCACCTTATATTTCTTGTACCCTCTCTCAATCTCTATCCTTTCCTTCCATGCCCATATCTATGTTCTTTAGTCTTTTACCGGTCATAACATCGTATCAAACAACCGCGTTCTCCTTCTCCAATTTTGTATCTTCTTTTTCCTATTCCCTATATCTGTTTCATTACCCCTGTCGCTTTTTTTAATCCTTTCTCTTATATGATTTCTGTGATCTCCATTTTGAGTTACTTACTTACACAATAATGGCATTAGCGTCACTCCCCTATGATCTTTCACCTCCTCCCTGTCTGTTTTTCCACTACCGGTCTACCCTTTCTTTCCATAACTCTAACCATCCCTCTCTTCATATTGCACATTATTCATGCCCATTCATTTAGTTCTTTCTCCCATATTTCATCTGGAATCTTATCTATACCATTTGACTTCTTTATATTTCATTATTTTTTACCTTATTATGTCCTCTCTTCCTCGTCCCTCTTCCTTTCCTCTTTTTTACCTTTCCTAACTTTCTTCTCTACCCCTTCTATCAAATATATACAATATTTTTTCCATTCTGTAATCACAATATCTTGGTTTACTCTTAGATAGAAGGGGGGGGGGGGGTATAATGACAAAGTGTCTAGAATGAGAGGGGCACGAATTGAAAGGAGTGGAAGAAGTAGTATAAAGGATATATATATATATATATATATATATAGAGAGAGAGAGAGAGAGAGAGAGAGAGAGAGAGAGAGAGAGAGAGAGAGAGAGAGAGAGAGAGAGAGGGGGGGAAGGGGGAAGAGGAGAGCAAGTGGCACTGGGAGAATAGAGGATGATTTGATATAAGAAGAAAGGAATACGCAGTATACGTTCAAGCAAATGTAGGAAGAGGAAAGAAGGGAAAAATAACTTGGGTTAAGTATGAGAGAATACAGATAGAAGCTATGTGGTGGGGTTGGGTCGATGAAAGGAAAGACTTAGTAAAAATTAGTCAAAGTAGGAGCCATATGCCTAAAAAAAGGGTTTCGTAGCCTATTAAGGTGTTCTTCAAGTAGTTAAAATCTCTCCTCTCTCCTTATTGCTCCCCCCTCTTTCTCCTCTTCTATTCTGTTATATCCAATCCTATCTTATCCCCCCCTCTTCAATCCACTCTACCACCCCCCCTATTTTCACTATCCTTTCCTAATATACTTCTCCCCTCTCTTTCCTCCATTCCTCTTCCATTCCTACTTATCCTACCCCCATTTCCCCTGCCGGGAAAAAAGTACGACGGACTGACGGGCACCCGACCGAAACTATAAGGGAGAATACACAGGAAATAATGTTCAGGAGGAGAAAAGGGATCGGTAATTGCTTATGTAATAGTGGAGAACCAGGTAAGAAAGGTCAAAAAACTGGATGTGGATTATATAAATTAGGATCACTTACCAGTAATAATGACATAAGAAGGAAACAAGAGTAATACCTAACAGTAAGAAGGAAGTATAGGTAATAGAACAGGAAGAGGTGATTGGTCAATAGAAGGAAAAGAACATTCTAAAGAAAAGGTAAATAATATGAAAATGGGAGAGGGAAATGTAAGCGAATTAAGAAAATGAAGAAAGGGGAAAATTAGTGAAGAATATAGGAGATAAGAGAAGTAAACTGAGATGTGTAAATACAAAAAGAGAGATGGAAAATAAAAAGTTTTACGAAGAGGCGGAGAAGGCTAGGACGCAATAAGAGGTTAGGAAGGTAGTCCATAGAGAGAGAACAAGAAGGGAAAGAGTCAACCAGGACATTGAGAGGGTAGAGTGATAAAAATATTTTATGGAATTGCTAGGAGGGGTAGAGAAGAATGGTAGGAAAGGAAAAAAAGAGAGAAGGAGGAAAGGGAAAGAGATGAGGCAGAGGATATAACAAGGGAAGAAATAATCAAGGTGTTGAGAATAATAGAAAATGGAAAAGCACCTGTTATAGATGATATTCCCAATGAAGTCTGGAAATATGGGGGCAACGAACTAAAGGAATGGGCATGAATAATGAGCTACAGACTATGGAGAGCTGAAGGGTGACCAAAGTTATGGAAAGAAGGGGGAGTGGTACCGGTAGTGAAAAAAGGCAAAGGGTAGAAGGTTAAAGATTATACGGTTTAGGAAATAGGTCATATGCGTGCAAGAATTTAAAATAGCTGTAGAGGTAATGAAACAGTCACAGGGAATGGGAAAAAGAAGGTTTGAAATAGGAATTTTGAGGAGAAGCTAAGGGAGGGGAGTTAGTAAAAAAGTGTTTGAAGGAGTTAGAAGAAAGGCGAGGGAGGGCGATAGAATTAACGAGGTGGAAAGAAGAAAGAAGGAAGTTCTTTAGCGATAGAGATATATGAGGTGGGACTGCAGTATATGAATAATTGGAGAAAAGAGACAGGGAAAGGCAATTGACCGAAAAATTGGGGATGATTCAGGAATAAAAATACAATAAATGATATAAGATGATTCAAAAGGAGGAAGGAGTGCCAAAGTACTTAGAAAAGGGATAGGGAGAGAGATGATAGCCAAGAATAATAATTTTTATATTGGCAAACGAGCTAAGGAAAGGGATGTATTGGGAAAAGAAGGAGAAAGTGCAGAATCTGTGAATAGGAAGGATGTAAAAAAGGAATTGAAGATAAAGGAAAAGATCGGAATCTCTTCCAAATTTTAAAATCCAATTGTAAAATGTTTTTAGCATTAAAATTTAAAAGTTGCACTTCTTTAAAATGTTAATTTAAAACTTTCTAATTACAGAACCACCACCACTGGGAAGACTCAAAGTTCACTCTCCAGGTCTCGAAGCGTTGTTCCTGCGACAACGGCGCCTTCAACCTCCTCCTGGAATAGTTCTTCTGTTGAACAAGAAACGGACTATGTGGTTGATACAGAAAAGGGAAATGCATACTACAAAGGGCAGTTTCTGGGAAAGGTAAGAGTACCTTACAAGCTTGCATATTTATGAGCTACTTCTACTAAACGAAAGAATAGAATAAAAAAAGATACTATACACTACAGTCTATATCTATACCTAACTCTTTTACATATTATACATTAAAATTATAGTGTATTATACTACGTTATTGATGAATGGAGACTATACTGTGAGGGTAAAGAGAGAATACTATGAGCGTAAACAAGCTAGATATTTTATGTGTACCTGAAACATAGATAAAGCCATGTGAGATAAATATAGGAAAAGGTGGACTCTATGGTCAGGAGTAGTGAATGAATCACATTGTAGTTAAGGAGTCGGTCGGATTATGAATGAGGAAGAAAAACAGCATCTGAAAAAGTATGAATGTGTATCTCTCAGATTGTTATGGGTTAGAATGAAAGTGGGAATCGGAAGGCTATTTGTTATAGCATGCCACGCTCCAGTTGTTGGTAAAAGTAATGATGCTTGGTTGGTAATGATACTTGGTTACTTCAGAGATCCAAAAACGAATGTTCAGGGGGAGCAATGGATTAGCTTGTGCTTAGAAAATGGCATGTTTATTATAAATAGTTGATTCAAACATAAAATGGTTCACATTTGTACTTGGTACAGAGGTGAATGTCAGAGTATGATTGACTTAGTTCTAGCAGATGAGAAACTGAGAGGGTTAGGAAGAGATACAAGGGTTATTAACCTAGGTAAAGGATGAAAGAAATTAAAAAGTTGAACTGAGAAAGGGAATTAGGCATAAAAGTGTAGAGGGCGCATGAATAACGCTATGGTATATCATCTTCAAGAGTGCATATGAAGTGTGTGGTACTGCGATTGTGGGAAGAATGACTGGAGATACTTGCAGTCTCTTTCCCCCTTTTCTTTAAATTCCTCTTTTTGCCCCTGTTCTCAAGATACTTCCCCTTTCTTTCCTATTTTTCGCTTAAATGTCTTCAAGAGTTCATCTGAAGTGTGTGGTACTGCGGTCGTGGGAAGAATGACTGGAGATGCTGCAGACTTGCAGACTCTTTTTCCCTTTTTTTTAAATTCCTCTTTTTGCCCCTGTTTTCAAGATACTTCCCCTTTTTTTGCTTAAATGTTTTTCGGTTATGGCGCCGGTTTTTCGAAGGTCCAACTTCAAAAATGCGCCGGTGACTCGTTTTTCAACTTCGAGGATTCATTCTCGGCCTAAAATGCCGGGAAATCATCCTATATACCCCTATACGTAACTCCATACCAGTCATATCAGGGCCCTTTTCATGCGGACGCCCACATTTTTCGTTGAAAGTTAATTCATTTTAATTGAAAATGCTACATATCTTTGGTTGAGAATTCATCTTTTTGGTTACAGATTTTATTATTTGGTTGAAAATTTGATTATTTTGTTGAATATCCGTCCTTTTAAAAAGCAAACTCGTCTTTTTAGATTGAAAATTCATCTTTCATAAAAAAGTCATCTTGTTTGGTTGAAAGTTAATTCTTTTTAATTAAAAAGTCTACTAGATATAATATTTTAGGTATTGATCTCTTTGAGTTGAAAATTTAATTATTTTGTTGAAAATGCAACTATTTTGTTAAAAAGTAATCTTTTTTGGTTCAAAATTCAACTAGTTTTTAGAAAAGTCTTCTATTTCCTCGGTTTGATTGAAACTGTTTTGTTTAAACTGTTAGCTATTTTTTTTAGCTTTTTTCAATATTTTTTTAGCTGTTTACGTTATACTGTTTTAGCTGTTTCGTTTAAAAAATGAACAATTTCATTTAAAATTAACTTTTCTATTCATAATTCAACTGTTTTGTAGAAAATTTGCTTTTTTGGCTTAAAAATTCCACAATTTAGTTGAAATTCATTTATTTTGTTGAAAGTGCGTCATTTAGGCAGAACATTTGTTTTTTGGATGAAAGTTCATCTTTTTGGTTAAAAATTAATTTCTTTGGTTGAAAATTGAACTATTTTGTTGAAAATTCGTTTTTTTTTTGGTTGAATATAAATTTTTTAACTGAAAACGTAACTATTACATTTTTTGTTGAAAATCTATCTTTTTTTATTAAAAATTTCATTAGTTGGTTGAAAATTTACATTTTTGTGGAAAATTTATATCTATGGTTTGAAAATTCAACTATCTTCTAAAAAATTCGTCTTTTTTGGTTGAATTCGACTGTTTCTTATTTAAAATTTAAATTTTGTTTGGTGTAAGTATTAACTATTCCTTTTTTTGTTGAGAAATCATCGTTATTGGTTGAAAATTCATTTATTTCGTTAAAAATTCGGCTTTTGTTATAAAAAATTAATATTCTTGGTTGGAAATTAGTTCTTATGGTTGAAAATTCAACTATTTGGTTAAAAATTCATGTTTTGGTTAAAGATTCATCCCTTTGGTTGGAAATTTGCCTTTTTGGATTGAAAATTAAATTATTTTTGTATAAAATTGAACTATGTGGATGAAAATGTACATTTTTGTTGAACATTTATATTTTCGGATTTTAAAGTCAACTGTTTGGTTGAAAATTCATCTCTTTTGTTCGAAATTTCTTTTTTTTTTGGTTGAAAATATATTATTCGGTTAAGTAATCAACTATTCGATTAAAAATTAATTTTTTTATTGACAACTCATAGTTTTGGGTTTCAAATTAATCTTTTTGGCTTGAAACTTCATCAGTTTGCTAGAAAAAATAACTTTTTCTAGTTTTTCCACCCAAATGCGAACGGAATTAATAGAAACTGAAATAATTAAACTTGAATTAATAATATATAATATAATATATATTGAAACTGAATTAATAGAAACTGAACTATTCTTGGTTAAGTTCATTTTTTGTTGTTGAAGAGTCTGTTACATTTTTGGTTCAAAATTCGTCTTTGTTGTTACAAATTTAATTATTTGTGAATTTTATTGTTAATTAAAAATGAAAATTGTTTATAGAAACTTGAATTACTTTGTTGAAATTTAATTTTTTCGTTAAAAATTCATATTTTGGGGTTGAAAATTACTTTTTTGTTGGAAATTCATCTTTTTGGATTTAAAAGTCAAATGTTTTCTAAAAACTGGCACTTGTTAGCTTGACAACTGAACTCTTTTGTTGAAAATTCGTCTTTTTGGTTTGAGAATTCAACTCTTGTTAGAAAATTATTATTATTTTTTTTTAAAGGTAACTTTTTTGTTAGAAGTGCAATATATTTTCCTATTTTCGTGAGAAATGACCCTATTTCCCCTGTTTTTAGGGCATTTTTGGCTGTAAGTCTGTACTTGGTGAAATAATAAAATACAAGTGGCTGTTGACGAGAAGAAGCAAGCATACTTGAGAAAGCTGAATATTAAAGGCTTAGAAATTAAAAGAGAATTATACTAGAAAATTATTATAGGGATAAGAAAAGAAAAACAAAACCACTAGTCAAAGAAGGCAAAGGTAAAATCAAACCGGAAGAAGATAAAAAAAATGCAAAATGATTTTAAAAGAAATAAGAAATTATTTTGGGAATGGGTTAAGAAGATTAGGAAAAGAAGTAGTAAAATAGAGTTAGTTGGAATTAGGAATACTGATGGTGAAATGGTACCCCAAAAGGGAATTAGCCCTATGGTATTATAATAATAATTATTATTATTATATCTAGCATGACTCTAATATTCTGTAAAATTCTACCGCGATCGCGAATCTTGGGATAATTTACAACTGAATTAAAAAAAATTTAATCTCAAGAGATAACAGACATTTGAAATTCAAAAACGTTTTATTGCCAATGGTTGCTAGTGAAGAACCTTAACGGATTACTAAGTTGAATGATAATACCTCTTTGATTAGCCGCGAAGATCCCTCGAGTAATGTGAGTACTGAGTAGGTAGTCGGTGAATTTATTGCTTCCAGTACATTATTTACATTACCTGGTAGCTCTTAGAACTTCTTAGGGAAAATGGAAAATATGTATCTTTTAATGGAATCTTTTTCTTTTGAATAGATAGATGTACTTTCGACTTTTGAGAGCTTTTCAATTTAAAGCTTTGGGGTTGAGACTCTTGAAAAGAGTTCAAATTTGAATGCCTTAGGTTTCAAGTAGTGACTTTTAAAATTGTGCAAATTGGATATTTTCCTCGATTTAAACACAAATGGATTTTTATAATTTATAAATCGTTCGAAAGAAATGTGGATTTTGAAGTATTCTTTTTAGAAGGAATCAATACTGTTTGCCCTATTTCCTTTTTATTTATTTATTATTATATTTTTTTTTTATTTCCCTTTTCCTCGTTTTTCGCTTAAATCCGAACTGAATTAATAGTAGTTGAAAATTAATCACTTTTGGTTGAAAATTTAATTATTTTGTTGAAAATTCAACTATTTTGTGAAAGTCATTTTTGGGTCGAAAATTTAACTGTTTTGTTGAATATTCCTCTTTTTGGAAAAAAATTCGTTCTTTTAGATTGAAAATTCCTTTTTTTTTTTGTAGAAAAGTCATCTTTTTTTTCAAAGTTAATTATTTTTAATTAAAAAGTCTACTATTATATTTTTGGTTCAGAATTAATTTCTTTTATTTTGTTAAAAATTCAGCCGTTTTGTGAAAAAGTCATCCTTTTGGGTAAAAAACTCAACTGTTTTTTTGAGCATTCGTCTTTTTGGCTTGAAAATTCGTCTTTTTGACTTGAAAATTTAATGATTTGGTGGAAAATGAACTTTTTTGTTGAAATTTCATATTTTTTCTTTGCATATATAACTGTTTCCTAAAAAAATCTTCTTTTTTGTATGAAAATTCAACCATTTTTTAATGTTTTTTTCTATCTTGGTTGAAAATTCATTATTTGTTGAAAATTAATCTTTTGTTCAAAATTCATCTTTTTGGATTGAAAATTTAATTATTTGGTAGAAAATCAACTTTTTTGTTGAAAATTCTTTTTCTTTTTGGGTTGAAAATTCAACTCTTGTTGAAAATTCGTCTTATTTTTGGTTTGAAAACTATTCTTTGTAGGTTGATAATCCAACAATTTGGTAGGAATATGAACTGTATGGATTAAATTAACTTTTTGTTGAAAACTTAATTATTTGGTGGAAAATGAACTGTTTTTACGAAAATTCATACTTTTTGGTTAAAAAATGTAACTGTTTTGTGAAAAATTCGTCTTTTTTTATTGAAAATTTAATCATTTGGTTTAAAATGAACTGTTCTGTTGAAAATGTATATTTCTGGGTTGAAAATATAACAGTTATGTACAAAATTCGTTTTTTTTTTAGAAAATTCAACATTTTGGTTAAAGTTTTTTTCTTTCGCGCCTGAAAATTCAACTCTTGTTGAACATTTGTCTTTATGTATTCAAATTCATCTTCCTTGCTTGAAAATTAACTTTTTTTGGAAATTTTTTTTTTGCTCAAAAGTCAAATTTATTACAAAGAAAATTCAACTTTTTAGCTTGGCAACTAAACTCTTTTGTTGAAAATTCATCTTCTTTGCTGGAAAATTAATATTTTTTGGTTCAAAATTCAACCATTTAGTTGAAAATGCAATATGTTCGGATTTAAAATCTGAGGAAAATGGTACCTACATCAGTTATATTTAAACGAATTTATTCCTCTATTATTTTTCTATTTATCTTAAGAAACCACCCTATTTCCCCTGTTTTGAGAGAATTTTCGGCTGATAGTTGAAATTCGGAAGCATTAAGTTTCAAGTATTAACTTGTAAAATTGTTTGAAATATAGTCACTCAGATAAATTTTCTTTTGTGTCAGAAGGATGTTTCTTGATACAAATGGAATTTCCTTTTAAATTGAAGGTTTAAGGGCATTTCATGTGTCCCCAAAAGAATCTTTTGGCAGTAAACATTAGCCTTTTGCAACAAACTTCACCTAATCTTGCAGCCAAATAATTCTGTTTGTGTAAAAAAGATATTCGAGTGGTTCGAAACAAAACAGGCTACAGGACGATGTTTTTGCTTCAAGACAACTTTTTCTCTGAGTGGATATTTAGATGCATACTTCAAACAAATTTAAATTATTTCAGTTTGAAAGCCATCCTACCCAAATCATGTAGATTTTGTAGTATCCTTTTCAGAAGGAAGAGAAATGAGGTACCGGATCATTCCGGACGATTAGGTACATCATCCGAAATGATAAATTTTAACAATTATATCATAGGTTTGGAGATGAGACTCTTTCTAAAAGTTGAAATTCGGAAGCGTTAGGTTTCAAGTATAGTTACTTTAAACATTGTGAAAAATAGAGATATTTGGATGGTACTTTTAAACAAATTTAAATTCTTTAAATTTAAAAATCATCCTACCCAAATCATTTAGATATTAAAGTGTCCTTTTCAGAAAGAAACGAAATGAGGTTTCGGATCATTCCGGATGGTTAGGTACATGATCCGAAATGATAAATTTTAACAATCATATCATAGGTTTGGAGATGAGTCTTTCAAAGAGTTGAAATAGGAAAGCCTTAAGTTTCAAGTAGTAACTTAAAAAATGGTGAAAAACAGAGATGTTTGGATGCTCCCTTTAACATTTAAATTCTTCTAATTTAAAAATCGTCCTACACAAATCATGTAGATTTTGTAGTATCCTTTTCAGAAGGAAGAGAAATGAGGTACCTGATCATTCCGGATGATTAGGTACATGATCCAAAATGATAAGTTTTAACAATTATATCATAGGTTTGGAGATGAGTCTTTCAAAGAGTTGGAATTCGGAAGCGTTAGGGTTCAAGTGGTAACTTTAAAAATGGTGAAAAATAGAGATATTTGGATGGTCCTTTTAAACAAATTTAAATTCTTTTAGTTTAAAAATCATCCTACTCAAATCATTTAGATTTTAAAGTGTCCTTTTCAGAAAGAAACTAAATGATATTCCGGATAATTCCGGATGGTTAGGTACATCATCCGAAATGATAAATTTTAACAATCACAGCATAAGGTTTGCAGATGAGAATTTTTCAAAGAGTTGAAATAGGAAAGCCTTAAGTTTCAAGTAGTAACTTAAAAATTAGTGAAAAATAGAGATGTTTTAATGCTCCCTTTAACATTTCAATTCTTCTAATTTAAAAATCGTCGCACACAAATCATGTAGATTTTACAGTACCCTTTTCAGAAGAAAATGAACTGAGGTTCCGGATGATTAGGTACATCATCCGAAATGAAAAGTTTTTACAATCACATCATAGTTTTGGAGATGAGACTCTTTCTAAAAGTTGCAATTCGGAAGCCTCAAGGTTCAAGTAGTAACTTGTAAAATTGTGTAAAATACAAATATTGGATGCATCCTTCAAACAAATTTAAAGTTGTATAGTTTAAAAATCATCCTATAACCAAATCATTTAGATTTTAAAGTGTTCCTTTTCAGAAAGAAACGAAATGAGGTTCCGAATCATTCCGGATGATTAGGTACATCATCCGAAATGATAAATTTTAACAATCATATCATAGGTTTGGAGATGAGACTCTTTCTAAAAGTTGAAATTCGGAAGCGTTAGGTTTCAATTAGTTACTTTAAACATTGTGAAAAATAGAGATATTTGGATGGTCCTTTTAAACAAATTTAAATTCTTTTAGTTTAAAAATCATCCTACCCAAATCATTTAGATTTTAAATAGTCCTTTTCAGAAAGAAACGAAATGAGATTCGGGATCATTCCAGATGGTTATGTACATCATCCGAAATGATAAATCGTAACAATCACATCATAGTTTTGCAGATGAGACTTTTTCAAAGAGTTGAAATATAGGAAAGCCTTAAGTTTCAAGTAGTAACTTAAAAAATGTTGAAAAATGGAGATGTTTGGATGCTCCCTTTAACATTTAAATTCTTCTAATTTAAAAATTGTCCTACACAAATCATGTAGATTTTAAAGTACCCTTTTTAGAAGAAAACGAAATGAGGTTCCGGATGATTCCGGATGATTAGGTATACATCATCCGAAATGATAAATCGTAACAATCACATCATAAGGTTTGCAGATGAGACTTTTTCAGAGTTGAAATAGGAAAGCCTTAAGTTTCAAGTAGTAACTTAAAAATTGTGAGAAATAGAGATGTTTGGATGCTCCCTTTAACATTTAAATTCTTCTAATTTAAAAATTGTCCTACACAAATCATGTAGATTTTAAAGTACCCTTTTCAGAAGGAAACGAAATGAGATTCCCGATAATTCCGAATGATTTAACAATGGAAGAATTACGCTGACTCGTTTCTAGAAATGCATTTCAATATTCAATTTGAATAATTCAGGTTTGCTTTCTGATGGAGTTGGTCGGTGCTTTACAATTTCTATTACTCAACTTGACAGAAGATTGAATTTACTTCTTAGACTTTTGAACTATTTTGCAAGAATTTTGTATTCTTGTAGACTGTAGCCTATTATCCCTATCATTGCGTTTCACGTTTACCTGTAGGTAATACCTCGAAGTTACGTAGCGGAAGGGCCACTTCCTTTCCTTTCTCACTCTACCTTCTTTCCCACCTTTTTGTATTTTTTTTCTTTTTTCTCTTTTTCTCTCTCACCAGTCACACAAGCTTGCAACCTCGCTGCTCATGCCAATTTCATCTTTCCCGTTGGATATACTATACTGTTAGTATATATCCTCCATCGGTCACGCAACTTTGAGGCGTTCTTGATCTCGAACCCAAGAAAAAAAAACATCTGAACGAAAAAAAAACTGGTTTCCATATGTCAATATTGATAGGTTCGATTTACAATTCAAAGCGAGAAAATGTACATTTTCTTGCAATTTAGACTTAAATTTAAAGCGTGGAAACTTTAACCTTTTAAATTACTAAATTTCAGAATTTAAATCCCTAAACCTAAAGGATCCCCAAATGATTGATTTTTCTATAAAAGTATAACAAGAAGAAGCCAACAATAATATTTGTTCAGTGGTATCGATAACAGGTTTCACAGGCCATAAGGAGTTTTTTTCACGAAAATAAGGGAATAGATTTTTTTTAATCATATCAATGTGGGTAGTTGGGTACTATATTAAATTCAATTTAAAACGTTTGACGTTACTAAAATTTCAAATAAAAATATTGCATTTTCAACAAAATAGATGAATTTTTAATAAATAGTTACATTTCCAATGGAAAAGATGATTTTTTAATCAAAATGATGAATCTTCAACCAAAAAATATGAATTCTAAAAATATGTAATAGTTGTTGATATTTCAACCGAAAACAGATTTTAATTTAAATTAAAAACAATTTAATTCAACCGCGAAAGAGGAGTTTCCAAGAAAATAGTTGATTTTTAATCAATTAGTGGTGATTTGTACCAAAATAGAACAAATAATTGAACAATCAACCAAAAAAATTGATTTTCAGACAAGAATATTAATTTTCCACCAAACAAGACGAATTTTCAACAAAAGACTTAAATTTTCAACCAAAGAGATGAATTTTAAATTTAAATGATTCTTCAAACGAAAAAGTCACATTTTAAGAAAGTATTTCATCTTTTAACCATATAGTTGAATTATGACCAAGTGATGAACTTTAAATTAAAATGATAAATCTCAGCTATTTCGTTAAGTTTTTCTTTTTTAATTAATTTTCCTAACTGAAAATTTAAATGTTCCATTTTTCAAAATTGATCTTGTTTGGTTGAAAATTCATGTATTTTGTTAAAAATGCATCTTTTTTGGTAGAAAATTAATCTTCTTGCCTGAAAATTTATATTTTTCGTTGAAAATTAAACTATTTTGGCGAAAATTTAACTATTTTGTTGAAAATTCTTTTTTTTTATAGATAATTAATTTTTGTAACTGAAAATTTTAACTATTTTATTTTTGATTGTAAATTTATCTTTTTCAGTTGAAAATTCAACTATGTGGTTGGAATATAATGTATTTAGTTAAAAATTGGTCTTTTGGTAGAAAATTAATGTTCTTGCTCGAAAATTCATCTTTTTGGTTGAAAATTTGTTTTGTTTTTGGTTGAAAATTTTTTTCTTCGACTGAAAATTAAACTATTCCATAGTCGACTATAAATTAATCTTTTATAGTTAAAAATTCCACTTTGTGGTAGAAAATCAATGTATTTTGTTAAAAAAATGTCTTCTGGTAGAAAATTAATCTTCTTGCTTGAAAATTTGAAGATGCATAATTTTAGTTGAAAATTTGTCTTCTTGGTTGAAAATTTTTTATCGAAAATTCGATTTTTGGTTAAAAACTTGATTTTTTAAATTAAAAAAATATATATTACATTTTTTGTTGAAATTTGTTCTTTTTTAGTTGAAAATTCGTCTTTTTTGATAGAAAATTAATCTTTTCGTCTGAAAATCAAATTTTTTGATTGAAAATTCAATGATTTGGTGAACAATTCAATTATTTTGTGAAAAATTCATTTTTTGTTCAAAAATACTACCTTGGTAGGAAATTCAACTATTTGGTTGACAATTACCTTTATGTTAAAAATTCATGTATTTTGTTCAAATTTCGTCTTTTTGGGTAGAAAATTAATCTTTTTGGTTGAAAGTTCTTTTTTTGTTGAAAATGCAGCTACTTGGTTTAAAGTTGAACTAATTTTTTACAAATTAAACAATTTTTCTTAAAAGTGTTCTTTTCGGTTGACAAGTCAACTATTTTATTGAGGATTCAACTGTTTTGTTGTAAATTCGTCATTTTTTGTTGAATTTAAATATTTTTGATTTAAAATTAATTTTTTTTGGATCAAAAATTAACTGTTACATTTTCGTTGAGAATTCATGCCTTTTGTTAAAAAATTGATCTCTGGTTGAAAATTGAACTGTTTTGTTGAAAGTTTCTTTATATTCTTTGGTTAAAAATTTGCTTCTTTTTTTTGGTTGGAAATTAATTTTATAACTGAAAATTTAACTGTTTAATTTTGGGTGGAAACTTAATTTTTTTTACTTGAAAATTCAACTATTTAGTTTAAATTTTTTTTTAGTTAGTTGAATATTCATGTATTCTGTGAAAAATTCGTCTTTTTTGGTAGAAAATTAATCTTTTTTTACTGCAAATGTTAACTATTTCATTTTGATTATAAATTAATCTTTTCTAGTCGAAAATTCAACTGTGTGGGTGGACATTATTGTATTTTGTTTTTGGTTGAAAATTATTTGAAGATGCATTATTTTAGTTGAAAATTTATTTCCTTGTTTGAAAATTTAACTATTTTGTTTGAAAATACCATTTTTTTATTAAAAACTTTTTTTTGAATTGAAAATATAGTTATTTCATTTTTGGTTGGAAATTTATCTTTTTTAGTTGAAATTTTAACTCGTCTTTTTATCATTGAAATTAATTATTTAACTGAAAATGTAACTATTCAATATGTTTGGTGCAATTTTTTTGTTTAGTTGAACATTCAACTATTTGTTTCATTATTTATTTTTTATTTTTGAAAATTCGTCTTTTTCGGTAGAAAATCAATCTTCTTGGTTGATAATCCATTTTTTTCGATGACAATTCAACTATTTCATTATAAGTTCATCTATGTTGTTGAAAATTCAAAAAATTGGTTAAAAAGTGATCCTTTTTGGTTGAAAATTTTCGTGAGTCTAGTTATTTAGACGGAGTAATCTACCAAGGGTAATCCAGGATAATCCAGGGTAATCCGAATTATTCGGGAATAATCCGGGAATTTAAAATCAGCCATTTGATAGACACAATGGAATTGATAAATTCAATATTTTTTAAATCCCTTATCCCTTGGCTTAAAGGACACTTGGGGTCAATGTGACCCCACGGATATTCCGATTTTTTTTCGATTGTCTACGTTTTTTGTTTCAAGTATTTTTTCGAATAATTAAATTATCACTGAGGCTTTGGAAAAATTTTATTCCTATTTTATATTGTTTCAAAATCACTAATCATTTTTTTCAGCCAAATATATCGTTTACTTTTGATCTGATGGCTATTTTAAGTCGGTGGGGTCAGTGAGACCCCATGTGTCCTTTATGGAATTATTTGGAGGTGTTTCAAGTTGAGGATCCTCGAGTGATAAATTTTTCTATAAAAGTTATCGCGTTATTTTTATCACCATTAACCAATGACCCCCATCCTCTTGGGCTTTGTAGTACAAGAAGAAGAAAAAAATCTAAAGTGATTGAATTAGAATAGCATCTGTTACTCTTTGTGGGGTTCCATCTGTTTTCTCTGGTGGGCTTCCTCATTTGATTACGACACAATCTGGGTCAAAATCTCCAAAAAGTATTTTCATTGCCTTTTCATGTTCGAGTTTTTTTTTCATTGGTGCAATATTTATGTTCACTTCCTAATGTCCTAAATCAACAAGAAGCCACTTTGCAATACGGTTTTATTTATACTCTTTTCAGGTTTCTTCATTTCTTATTTATAATCTTTTGGACTGCATTTTTGAATTTCTATTTTTACAAATACGCAAGTGATTTTTTTTTATTTTTCAACACGCAAATCTGCTTATTTTGCAAAAATTATGCGTAGTAAAATGAAATTCTTTTCCATCTTAATTTAAAAAATTTTTAAATAGAGACACTAAACATATGATTCTTTCCAATCTGCAGGGTTTGCTTATGAATAATTTTAAGATTTCTTCAAATTGAGTTTATATAGTTTTACCTCAATTTTTTGTAAGAAATATTTTCGTTTATTTAATATAAAAAAATAATTTGTGTAATAAGTATACATTGAATTTTAGTAAAAAAAAATTTTTTAGAAATGTATTTAAATATTTTGGATTGTTTTCTTTTCCTAATTGGAAAATTTAATAATCCTAATAGATTGGTCTGAAAATCACCTACACATTATTTTGTAAAATTAAATTTAAAAATAAAGTTTCAGCTATTCATCCTTTTTATTTTGTCTAGAAAAAACAAATGCACTTAGCATACTTTTTGTGGCTAATTTTCCAAACTATTTCCAATATATTTAACACAAAAGGGGATCAGTTCTAAAAGTAAATTATCGGACAAAGTTAACATCCAAATTTTAGCTCGCTCTAAATAATTGGGTAAATTGAATCTCTATTTACTGCAATCATTTTTGTTCTAAATCCTATATTTTAGAGTAGCCAGCAGCGAGATATAATTATTGAATAAATTCCGTTATTCTGAAATGATTTTTCTTAATTCTAGACTGCTTGATTTCCTTCTTTTTTTGCTCTTCGCTCACGCGTGTTGGCTGTAACTTCCTTCTAACCACAATTTTTTCATACGTAAAATATACATTCCTTTCATGAATACGATCACGCAAGTCACCGACAATTTTGTGGTTTATTTTCCAAAAAACTTCTGGATTACCGAAATTTATTCTGAATTTCTGATTACCAAATTTTAAAATATTCAAGTTCGTGTTGAGCGTTTCAGGGACTAAAATCTTTCAAATTTCGGGCACACACCTTTTGTATGATGACCCCCCCCCCCGTGCCACACGCTGCCACTTTGAAGAAAAATCTAAAAAAAAACATTTTTTTAAATTAAATTAATTTGGGTTCTATATTAATTCAAATTTGAAACAATTTCAAATTCTAACGTTTCAAGTAACAATATTGCTTTTTTACGAAACAGTCGAATTTTTAAACCAAAATAATATTTTTCGATAAAAAAATTAATTTTTTAACTAAATTTTGGAATAGTTCAATTTTTAGTTTCAAAAATTAATTTTCAGCAAAGAAAAAGTATTCAGTCATTATATAAAAAAATTTTCGACAAACAAAATGTTTCAGTCAAGAATGAAAACAAATGTCAACCAAATTGTTTAATTTTCAAGCCAAAAAGACGAATTATCTACAAAACAGTTGAATTTTCAACCAAAAATGATGAATTTTTACCAGAATTGTTCAATGTTCAATAAAATAATTAAATTTTAAACTAAATAGTTGATTTGCCAGCCAAAAAGATAAATTTTCTACCAAAGAGACAAGTTTTCAAAAGAATACATGAATTTTCAACGAAATAGTTGACTTTTCAACTAAAAAGATAAATTTTCAACCAAAATTGAAATTTTTAAATTATAATCTAAAAAAACTTATTTTTAACCAAAAAAAAAGGAACAAATTTTCAACAAAATAGGGTATTTTCCAACCAGACAACTGAGTTTGTAAACAAATGATGAATCTGCAACAACAACAAAAATAAATTTTCAATAAAAGAGTTGAATGTTCAACCAAGAAAGACTTTTCAGTCAATAAAGAAAAAAAATCAACAAAAATGATGAATTTTCAAGACAAAAAAACGAATATTCCACATAACCGATGGATTTTCAATGAAAAAGATCACTTTTTAACCGAGATGATTAATTTTCTACCGAAAAAGACTAATTTTCAATAAAATACATTAATTTTAAACCAAATAATTTTAAATTTTCACCAAAAAAAGGAGGAATTAAAAAAAAATTGTTAAATTTTCAATAATAATAATTAAACTTTCAACCGAGTACTTGACTTTTTAACCAGGAAGATGAATTTTAAACCAAGAATATAAATTTTCTACAAAAAAGACAAATATGCAACGAAATACATGAATTTTCAACAAAATAGTTGACTTTTAAACTAAAGAACATAAATTTTCAAACAAAAATGAAATTGTTACTCTCTCACCATGCAGAATAAATAATTGTACAAGTTGTACAACTCTAAACATTTTCATGCAACTTTGGAAAAAACTTCTAAAATGTCGGCGCGTACAAATTTTCATAGAAATACATAGTAAATGATCTCGGCTCGAGCAGTGTCCTGAAATCTTGATTAAGCAAAATAGATTATTAAAGTATTGGAAGAAATTAACAAAAAGAAAAACGACTGCAATTAATGTAAAAAAAAGTTTTTACCATTATAAAATTTATATGCTTTTTTTAATTCTTATTAATTATATAGTGCATATATTTTCTTATAAAAATGAATTTGTTTGAAATGTTCAAATGGTTTCGATTTTAATATTATAGTTACGATAGAAAAGTTGTATTTATTATTAAATATGTTATAGTTGTGTGAATTTTTTGATGTAAACTAATAAATAGTCAAACTCTGAATTGGTTTATGAGAATTATTTGAATAAATAATCATTGTTTAAAATTTTTAAAGTATCGTAGGAGAAAGTTGTTGGAAATGTATATTTCGTTGATTCCGTAAGCAAATTGAGCGTATTCTTTGAAAAATGGCCAAACTCTCAATTTGCTCATGAACATTTTTTAAATAATTAATAAATCTTGGAAATTTGAAAACCATAATAGAAAAAGTCATTGTAAATATATTTATAGTTAATAATGTAAAAACTTGACCCTATTTGTTGAAAAATCGCCAAACTCTGAATTTGTTTATGAAAGTTGTTTAAATAATTAATAATTCTTGTGAATTTACAGAACATAATAAAGAGTCATCGAAAAGAAAATCTTAGTTAACTCCGTAAACAAATTGTGTCTATTCCTTGAAAAAAACGTAAACTCTAAATATGTTTATGAAAATTGTTTAAATAATTAATAATTATTGTAAATTTGCAAAGTGATTTAGGAAAGACTTATTATAATTACATTCTTTTTGTGTCTGTAAACGAATTGAGCCAATTCGTTAAAAAATAGACAAACTCTGAATTCGTTTATGGAAATTGTTTAAATAATTAATCCCATATAAAAAAGTAATCGGAAAAATATTCTTGGTTAATTCTATAAAAAAAAATTTGCTCATTCGTTGAAAATAGCTCAAATCTGAATTTGAAAAGCGATATAGAAAAGAGTATTCGGAAAGACATTCTTAGTTCACTACGTAAATTGAAAAATAGCCAAACTCTGAATAAGTTTATGAAAATTGTTTAAATAATTAATAATTATTGTAAATGTGCAAAGTATCGTAGAAAAGAGTTATTGGAAATACATTCTTTGTTGATTCCGTAAGCAAATTGAGCCTATTCTTTGAAACATAGCCAAACTCTTAATTTGTGAATGAAAATTGTTTAAATAATTAATAAACCTTGGAAATTTGCAGAGCACTATAGAAAAAAGTCATCGGAAAGATATTCTTAGTTAATTTTGTACAAAATTGAGCCTCTTCACTGAAAAATAGCCAAACTGTGAATTTTTAATCGAAATTGTTTAAATAATTAATAATTCTTGTAAATTTACAAAGCAACATGGAAAAGAGTCATCTGAAAGATATTCTTAGTTGCCTCCGCAAACAAATTGGTGCCTATTCCTTGAAAAATAGCCAAACTTTGAATGTGTTTATAAAAATTGTTTAAGTAATTAATAATTATTGTAAATAAATTCTTGGTAAATCCGTACAAAAAATTGAGCCCATTCGTTGAAAAATGGCCAAACTCTCAATTTTTTAATTGAAATTGTTTAACTCATTAATAATTATTGTTAATTTACAAAGGAACATAGAAAAGAGTCATCGGAAATATATTCTCAGTTGACTCCGTAGACAAATTGTACCTACTCGTTGAAAAACAGCCAAACTCTAAATATGTTTATAAAAATGGGTTAAATAATTAATAAGTATTGTAAATTTGTCAAGTCTCGTAGAAAAGAGGTTTTGGAAATACATCCTTGGTAATTCCGTAAACAAATTGAGCCCGTTCGTTTAAAAATGGCCAAACTCTTAATTTTTTAATCGAATTTGTTTTAATAATTAGTGAATCTTGTAAATTTACAAAGCAACATATAAAAGAGTCATCTGAAAGAGATTCTTAGTTGTCTCCGTAAACAAATTGAGCCTATTCCTTAAAAAATAGCCAAACTCTGAATATGTTTATAAAAATTGTTCAAATAATTAATAATTATTGTAAATTTTCAAAGTGTAAATTTTCATAATTAATCCCATATAAAAAAGTAATCAGAAAAATATTCTTGGTTAATTCTATAAAAAAAAATTTGCTCATTCGTTGAAAATAGCTCAAATCTGAATTTGAAAAGCAATATAGAAAAGAGTATTCGGAAATACATTCTTAGTTCACTAAGTAAATTGAAAAATAGCCAAACTCTGAATAAGTTTATGGAATTTGTTTAAATAATTAATTATTATAAATATGCAAAGTATCGTAGAAAAGAGTTATTGGAAATACATTCCTTGTTGATTCCGTAAACAAATTGAGCCTAATTCTTTGAAAAATAGCCAAACTCTCAATTGGTGTATGAAAATGGTTTAAATAATTTAAAAATCTTGGAAATTTGCATAGAATTATATAAAAAAGTCATCGGAAAGATATTCTTAGTTAATTTTGTAAAAAATTGAGCCTCTTCACTGAAAAATAGCCAAACTCTGAATTTTTAATCGAAATTGTTTAAATAATTAATAATTCTTGTAAATTTACAAGGCAACATAGAAAAGAGTCATCGGAAAGATATTCTTATTTGCCTCCGCAAACAAATTGTGCCTATTCCTTGAAAAACAGCCAAACTCTGAATATGTTTATAAAAATGGCTTAAATAATTAATAAGTATTGTAAATTCACAAAGTCTCGTAGAAAAGAGTTATTGGAAATACATCCTTGGTTAATTCCGTAAACAAATTGAGCCCATTCTTTGAAAAATGGCCAAACTCTTAATTTTTTTATCGAATTTGTTTTAATAATTAATGAATCTTGTAAATTTACAAAGCAACACAGAAAAGAGTCATCGGAAAGATATTCGTAGTTGACTCCGTAAAGAAATTGTGCCTATCCCTTGAAAAACAGCCAAACTCTGAATATGTTTATAAAAATTGTTTAAATAATTAATAAGTATTGCAAATTTGTCAAGTCTCGTAGAAAAGAGTTATTGGAAATACATTCTTTATTGATACCAGAAACAAAATGAGCCTATTCTTTAAAAAATAGCCAAACTCCTCATGTGTTTATGAAAATTGTTTCAATATTTAATAAGTCTTTTGGAAATTTGCAGAGAATTATCTAAAAAAGTGATCGGAAAGATATTCTTCGTTAATTTTTTAAAAAATTGAGCCTATTCATTGACTATTTTGTTGAAAATTCGCCCTTTTGGATTAAAAATTCGTATTTTACGGTAGAAAATTCATCTTTTTTTGGTTGAAATAAATCAATGAATTTGATTTTTTTAAATTTTAATCTGAAATTGTATTGTTTTATTCCATTATAAAATATTAGATTATTAAGATTAAGATCAAGATTCAGAATTGAATTAAGATTAAGATTATTAAGATAGATTCGACGTTAAAAATATTACAAGATTAAAATGCTGGTCTTTGATTTATTAATGGTGAGGGAAAATCAGGTGTTTTAAAAATTAAGTTTTTCGGTAACCCTGAGTAAAAAAAATGTTAACACAAAAATGAAACAAAATTTCTATTAACAAAATATTTACATTTCCTTTCAAAGAGATGAATCCCAGGGGCCTAATAAATTAAAAATTAAAGTAAGGATTGTCAGTATATTTTCGAGGGTCGAGAAAGGGTGATTTAATTTCATTTTTGTAAAATAAGGTTCATGTTGCATCAGAGGCTTCACCGATATAAAAACCGGAATATCTCGAGTTCGCAAAGTTGATCTCTTGGAAGGAGAAGAAAAAAGGAGAAGAAGCTGAGGAGCGTACGGTTTTCGAAGTTTCGTTATGTAAAATTGTAAAGTAAACGAACCGTGCGACGCCTCGCGTCGTCAGCAAGGTGTCATTTTTGTTGTATAAGAGGGTGACTGTGGGCCCTGTGGACCTGCAGTTCTCGACACAAAGGACCTGTTCAGGTGTGCTCTGGTTCGAACCTCGACGAGGAGCGTGGGTCGTGAGAAAAGTATTCTTCCTTCTCGTCCCTTTATATCTGATATTTTTCCTCTTTCTCTAGACGCACACTGCACCTTTTCCCCTTATAGTCAGTCCTTACCTTTCCCTACCTCTTCGACCTGGAGTTACTTTTTCATAACACAAAACCTACCTCGAGTCCGAGACCAGAACAGGAATTTTCTTAAAGTCACCATTCTGCTTCTTTTACTTCTTTTCATGGAAGACTAGATTATACTGGATTCACTCGATTCACTCGATTCGCCCTTTTATTAATTCCCTTCCTTACTCTTTTACTCATCCCTACATTTTATGGCTTTGTTGTTGTTACCCCTTTTCAGTTTTCACTCCAACGTTTACGGGAGCTTTAGATTAGATTGAAGCCGAGATTATAAAAAGAGTTATGGAATTTTTTTATAGCTCATGAATTTTTTTTTACGTGAGATTTCAAGTGTTATTGTTAGTCAGAGGCGGTGGAGCCCTATGGGGCACAGGGGGCAATGCCCCCCCCCCCAGAAATCGAACAGGTAGGGGCAAAGTTTCGATTTGCCCCCCTCTGAAATTGAATGATTAAATTCATCGGATAGTTTGAATTTTTTCAGAAATCTACCTGAAATCTTTGTGAAATCTTTGAAAAATCATTGAAATTTTTCTGAAGTCTTTGGAAATATTTGGTAATATTTGTGAAATTATTGAAATCTTTGGGGAATCATTCAAGTCTTTGTGAAATCTTTGTGAGATCTTTGGGAAATCATTGAAATCTTTGTGAAATCTTTCTAAAATCTTTGGAAATCTTTGCGATATCTTTGAAATATTTTTGAAATATTTGATAGTATTTGTGAAATCTTTGAAAAATCATTGAAATCTTTCTGAAATCTTTGGAAATATTTAGTAATATTTGTGAAAGCATTGAAATCTTTGGAAATATTTGTGAAATTATTGAAATCTTTGTGAAATCATTGAAATCTTT
>CAKNYM010042301.1:2129-19800 GCA_932195095.1 Andricus curvator | reverse complement strand
TTTTACTGTACTAATTTCCGGTATCGAAGGCAGACTGGGAATACTACTTTCAGTAATAATCAAACTACTTCTCCACACTTCAAATTTGTCCATTAGTCTGTTGAGAGTATTCTCGATCAACAGCTGATTCGACTGGACCTGCTTTTCCAGAAATTGCTTTTGCAAATCTAACAAATAGTTCATATTTTCTTTAGATCGTTGCTTCTCAGCATCCTCATGCTGTTTGAGAACCAGCTTCAACTGTTCTGCAGTCACGTACTGCTCCTCTCGAGTCTTGGGCTGTGAGACTAGCACTGCTTTCTCCTCGTTAGGCCACATGTTCAATATCAACTGCCTCTCCTCCTCATTCAGTACTTGATCTAAAAAAAAAGATAATTATTCAACTTATCCTAAGTGTCGCACATCCAAACTATCACCTTTCTTTAGTCTCACTGCTCTTAAATTTCTCTCATCTATAGAATTTTCTCTAGTTTTTTTTTGTCACCTCTTAAATCTCTCTTAACAGTCTCAATTGTCACTCATGTTGTTTTAAGTGGTACGGTCTCTCTCTTTTTATAAATTTCAATATAATAGCACTATTATTATTACTATAATCCACAACCCAGTATAGCTAACTCATCAGAAACCACCTCTTTATCCTCAGTTCGTGTACACTTTCCTATGTCGTAAGTCTACTGGGGCTTATCCTAAACAATCTACCTAAGTTTACTTTACCTATCCTTTGGCAGGTGCTTTTAGACATAAGCAGGATCTTCTCCTCCGCTCCTCTGGCCAGGTAAAGCCTCTCCTCTGCTCTTAAGTGCTGGATTTCCAGTATCTCACATACTTTTGTTATCACGTCTTCGAGCTGCTCTTCAGTACCTAGGTTTTAACAAAATATTTCTTTATATCCAGCCTATTCTTAATTCATCACACACTGCTAATTTCGCACCGTTCAGTCATTCTTTAGCAATTCTCATCTCAAGTCGGGATCCCTTATCTGTGACATGAACTCGGCTGCATATATACCATCATGTGTGCTCATGCGGTAACGTTATATAAGCATGCCGCATCTATATTCACTCGCACAAGCTACACCGCACGCTTCCGACAACAGCACCTATCCGCCATCCTCGGACGGAACACACGCCCGGTGCGTTCAGCACTGCAGCCCGGCGGACGAAATCCAGCGGCAGCACATGCAGCAATGACAGCACTCTGTCTACTTTCCCTCTCTCTTCACATACACGCACACGTGAGACAGCGCTCTATTCGAGCCAGCGACGCCATCTTGACTTCGCACCTTCCCCACGTACAGTGCTGCCACACCTCCATCTTCGCGCGTTTCTACCTCTCCCTCGCGCCAAAATGCATGCTGTCGGTCGGCCATCTTAGATTCCACCGCGTCTCTTCCAGAAATCGACAAAAAAAAAATGTTCTCACTCGGCAATCATCAAAGTCCCCGATCCTTCGTCGGGCCCTTATCGGACCCTCATTACTCTTTTTCAAATTCAACCTTCTGCACTTCAAAATCACTCATGACTTCAGCCCTGGGTCTGTTCCCCTCGCTTCCGAACAAACCTCCATCCATGTGCATCGCAAAAGATCAGCTATATGCTCGTATAAATCCGCGTTATGACAAGTTGATTGGGAGAGGCCACGCATCATAACCATTCCGAAAACTACTTTATTGTACTTACCCTTCCTTCCTGTGTCTTTCTCAAGTTTATCGCCCTTTCCGTGCATCATCTCGGCCTCGGTTTCAGCCACAAAGACTCCTTGTCTTTTGCCGTCCTGAGGCACCCCTCCTCAGCGAGCCTGGCTTTCTCCAGGTTCTTTTCCTCTCTGCAGCCACAGTTCACAAGACACACAGCACGCACGGCACCACGTCGCGATAATCACGCACGGACGTGTGAATACTTTCGAATCCCCTCCTTTACACGATCACCCCATTACTCACCTCGCGAAGTGGACCAGGGTTGCTGGGTCCATAACCTGTTAGAGTGAGGTCTTGTAGGTGGAATAATCGGCGTGATATAGCAACAGTATAAATTTATTTATTTAGAACTCTCCTCAGATACATCTTTACAAGACAGCGTCTTGCTGAGAACTATCTGCTCTTTACAGCGCTAGGCACACCTAAGACGGTGGACCTCCCCACCACGCACACACATGCAGTCAGCGACAGAGGAGTCACTGATTGCTCATTCTCACAATTATAAACAATTTGTACTAAAAAAACCGCAAAAAAATCATAATTAACACCAAAAACTCGTAAACCTAATTTTTTACTTATAAGGTTTTTTTGGGACACTACAAAACAGACTTATGGGGGTGATATTTAAAAAATAAGTTCTGCTTTGTATTTTATGGATAATTGTGAAGAAAAATGTTGAATTTTACCTCGATTCATCTAATATTAACGATTCTGAATAAAAATTTATATTACAAAAATGTCTTTATTTCTTATGGAAAATCCGTGTTAAAGTTTATGATTTGACATGGAATTGCTCATTGCACAAATTGCCCAAGCATTGTAAGTATAATGCCTAAGGATTATATATAATGCCTGGACTATATACGTTGGCTGTAACATATACATAAAATGTAAAGCTGACAAAATAACTCTCAAATTACATGATCTTACCCTAAAATGCCTGACAGCTTCTTCGGTATGCTTAAAATATGTTCTTTTTAAAAACTGGTACCGATTTTTTTCCAGTACCGACATTATATACACTTCATTTATGTATAGTCATGAAACCAGATAAATTCCCGACATTCCCGACAAGGCGAAGCCTTTAGGTGGAAAAACGAGTCGTCAATATATTTTCGAATTCGGGACTTCGAAATATCGCTTTTTGAGAAAAACGCATCTAAGGTTGGCGAGACGGAAAAACATATATTTTTGTTCAGAAGGATAAGAACAATAATGGACAGAAGGAAACAGAGCTGAGGGTAAAGATCCGCCGGAAGAGGAAAGATTGGAAGAAACGCGCGAAATGATAATAGAAGTAATCGGGATATATGTATGAAGAGAAGCTGTAGAAAAGGGGAGAGGAAATAAAGAAAGAAATTAGGCGGGAAACGGCCGAACTTAGGACAGAAATGAGGAAATGTGAAGAAGTCAGGGAAAAGCTAGAGAAAAGGATATAGACGTTGAAACAAAGGCTAGAAAAGCAGGAAGAGACTAATAAAAAGGTAGAGGAGGTGGAAGGTAGGTTGAAAAAATAGAAAGCTCAAACCAGGAGTTTGGAGGTGGAAGAGTGGGAATAAGGAGAAGGAAAGGCTGTGGAAAATAGAGCAAAGATTAGAAAAGAAAGAGAGAGAATAAAGAAAAAGAAACATAGTGAGAAAGAGTCTAACATTAGAGGGGGAGGAGCTAAAGGAAGAAGTGGAAGAATTACTAAAAAGGATTGATGCTAAGGTAGAGATAAAGAAAGTGCGAAGTGTATTAAGGGAAGAGCGAAAAGGGGAGAGAATGGTACTGGTAAAACTAAAGAAATGGGAACATGAGAGGGAAGTGATGACAAAGAAGAGGGTGTTATATGGAAGTTCGGAGACAATAGAGGATGATTTGATATGGGTAGAAAGGAATATGCAGTATAAGTTAAGGAAAATAGCGGAAGAGGAAAGAAAAAAGAGAAGAAGAACATGGGTTAAGTATGGGAGAATACAGATAGAAGGTGTATGGTGGGATTGGGACGAGGACAGGGAAGAGTTAGTAAAAAATGAGGTATCGGGAAACTACGAGAGAAAAGAACAGGAGATATAGAAATAAGAAATAGTAGAAAACAACAAAAAACACACAGAAAAAAAGCAAGTGAAGAAGGGGATATAAGTGGAGAAAACAGGAGTATACTGAGTTGTGTGATAAAAAAAAGAGGAGGAAAATAAAAGGTTTGTAGAAGAGGCGGAGAAGGCTGGGACGAAAGAAGAGTTTTGGAAGGTGGTAAATATAGAGAGAGAAGAAGGGGTAAAGAGGAAAGTTAGGAAAGGAATGGGCATGTATAATGTGCAATAGACTATGGAGAGGAGAGGGGTTGGCAGAGTTATGGAAGGAAGGAGTAGTGGTGCCCATAGTGAAGAATGGCAGAGGGGAGGAGGTTAAAGATTACAGAGGAGTGACACTAATGCCAACATTGTATAAAGTATATGTGACGGTTTTACCGGATAAATTAAAGAAAAAAGTTGAGGAAAATAAGATAGAACTACCGAATCAGACAGGGTTTAGAAAAGGAATGAGGGTGATGGATAAGATATATGTTCTGAACTATCTAGTAAATAAGAGGATTGAAAGGGACAAAGGGGCAAGGATAGCAATGTTCGTGGACTCAAAGGCGGCGTTTGACTCATTAGACCGTGGCCTCTGAGTCCACTTTTATTTAATATATTAATATCAGACTTGGAAGAAGAAATGAAGATCAAAGAAAACATATATACACTGGCATACGCGGATGATATAGTGTTGACGGCAGATGATGGAGAAGGGATGGCGAGCTTAATTACATGATTGGAGAAATAATTAGAAGGGAAAAAGTTGAATTTAAATGTAGAAAAGACAAAGATAATGAGGTTTAGAAAATTAGGGGGAAGGAAGGAAGAATTGACGGGGAGATGGAAGGGAATAAAGTTAGAAGAAGTAAAAGAGTTTGAATATCTGGGATATACTTTGCAAACAAATAGAGATCATAGAGCTTATACAAGAAAAAGGATGAAAAAGCAGCAGGGGTGATGAAACAGATATGGGGAATAGGGAATAGAAGATTAGAAAAATTGGAGAAGAAGAATGTGGCTATTTGATACGCTGGCATGGCCGGTATTATGTTGTGGAGCAGAGATATGGGGATGGAAAGAAATAAAAGAAATTGGGAGTTTACAAGAGAGTTATATAAGGTGGACATTAGGGGTAGACTGGAGGACACCGGGATATATGGTGAGAGAAGAAGCGCAAAGGGATAAATTAAGTACTAGAGCGGGAAAGAGGGCATGGAAATTTGAGAAAGTGCGTAGGAGGAAGGAAACAAAGGGCGATAGAATTAACGAAATGGGGAAAAGAAAGGAGGGAGTTTTTTAATGCTAGAGATATAGAAGACGGGACTGGAGTAAACTATGAAGAATTGGAAAAAAGGGAAAGGTAAAGACAATTAATAGAAAGATGGGGGATGATTGAGAAATCAAAATATAATAAATGGTATAAGATGATAAAAAAGGAAGGAGTACCAAAGTATATAGAAAAAGGATATGGAGAGAGAAGATGTACAAGAATAGCAAGATTGAGGTTGGGAAACGAGGTAAGGGAAGGAATATATTGGGAAAATAAAAGGAACAGAAAGTGCAGAATCAGTGAATCGGAAGAGAAAACATGGGAGCTTGTATGTGAAGGGTGTAGGAGAGGAAGAAAAGATAAAGGAATGTGGCAAGAGAATGTGGTAAAGATTCTAGGGGAGGATGGATTGGAGGAAGAGTGGATGAAGGATTTGGAGGGGGCTAGATGAGCGAATGAGAAATAATGAAAGAATGGATGTGAAAAAAATGGCAAAATGGAGGTACAAAAGAAGTGAAAGAAAAAGGAAACAGAAGTCGCACAGATTAGAAGGGTAAACATTTGTTATGTTATATAAAAATATGGTTATGTAATAGCATAAGTAGATTATGATGCGGTTGCGTTCTCTCTCTCTCTCGCTTGTACTCTCGCTTTCGATCGCTCGCTTACTCGTTCGCTAACATGTCCCAAATTGCGCTATCGAAGAAATAGGAATAAGGATTTAGATATAAGAGTTTATATCAATAGTTGTAAATCATTGTAAGTAGTAAGGATAAACTATTATAAAAATGTAGGCGGAAGTATTGCAAGGAATGGAGGTCATGTAAACTCTTAGTGGACACATTATGAATAAAGAAGAAGTTGGCGAGGGTAATAAGCGCACGTGTTATAATTTTTCTTCGAACTTGAAATATACCCACTTCCGGTTGCTTTCGGGAGGTGAGTATAAACCCAAAAATATTAAAAACATTTTCCTTTCTTTTTCTTGCAGTGGAACTTGAAACAAGGGACTTGTAAAAATCCTATTACATGTACAAATGTGGGCGTCCGCATGAAAAGAGCCCTTATGGCTGGCATGGAGTTACGGACAGTGTCATATAGCCGTATAAATTCCAGGCATTTTAAACCCAAGACGAACCCTGTACGTTGAAAAACGAGTCACCGGTGAATTTCTGAAATTGATACTTCGGAAAATCGGTTTTCGAGAAGAGGGCAACTATAGATGATGAGTGCCATACCGCACGTGTTGTAATTTTTCTTCGAATATGAAATATGTCCACTTCCGGTTGCTTTCGGGAGGTGAGTATAGTGCCAATAGATTCAGTATAGGTCCTAGTATTTGTCTACGCTCATCGAATTTCGGTGATTAATAATTAATACTATTAAATTATTCGAAGTGTCTAGACTCACCGAAAATATGTGGCCAAAGTTTTCAAGAATGTTCCGTAGAAACATATTTAAAAATTGACAAAAAAGACGAAACGTAATCGATTCGTAAATAAATGTTAACTATTAGTCTGGAAGATGTCGTTTTTATTAGGTCTATCCTAAATTTCTAAATTTCTGTCAAGTATTCTGATCTAGGTCAGATTGTCAATTTAATCTGGAATGTATCAATTTATACGGTTCTAGTGTGGAAGCATATCTGCATTCAACTAACAATTACTGGGTTATTTTCTTTTGCGAAGTGTCTTGTTCTAACGAGATCTCTTTATCTCAGTTCACAGGATAGTTCGTGTCTTCTTACTCTATTTCTCAAAACATATCTCGTTACCTTCTACTTCCGTTCAAAATTATCATGTTGCGCAACTATAAAAGTACTCTTTGTTTGAAGATAATAATTTTGTATAAGTGGTATAATTATGTAACTCTTCAGATAAGAATTTTTGCAATAAAAAATCTTCAAAATCTAAGTTCAGTAATGATTAGTCCCTTAGGATTTATAAAATCTTATTCTATATAATTCATATGTCTTTTTTTCTAACAAATAATTTCTAAGCAGCGCAAAGACAAGTCTAGGATATGCCTTATCGCATTGCAGGTGATAGTATATCGTTGCAAATCGATGACTAATGCAAGACAACCATTCAAACACATTTTTAGATTATTTAAAAAAATATAGAAATTGTAAAATAGGAACGAGCTTCAATTGTTTTTTCAAATAACAATACTATAGGCGTATACAATATATATATATATATATATATATATATATATATATATATCATTGCTTAATTAATAAATTATTTAATTTACTTTTGATTTATGATCGACTATTAATTGTGATTTTAAATAAGAGATACTTACGTGTTTATCAGGATTGAGGAACATGAAGATAATCATCATGGAATAATAAGGAGTCCACCAGATGACAAACGCTGCGACTATAACAACGCTGATCCTCAGAGACTTCGTCTTGGCTCGGTGCATTAGTCTTCTCCTATTTATGTCTCCCGCAACATGATTCGAATTGCTATTGGCCAGTTCCGTCTTAAAGACTTTTTCACTACCTAGAAAAAGGAAAAAAATCATGATATGTGGAAAGAAATTTAACAAATATTATATTTATTGCATTACTACATGCCAAATTCATTATACAAATAATCATAGGGGATTTTAGGTTTATTCTGATTTTTTTACTTAAAATGTTTTTATATCTTTTCGGTGTTTTTTACCCTTTTGTTTCTGTAACAAAATAAAATTATGTCCTTGAAGATATGAATAAATGTAACCATAATACAGTTCAGAGTGCAGAATTATTCAAAGAATAAGGAACAATTGTAACGTTTAAAGTTTACCTATCTCAAGAATCTTTTGTGAGACCTCAATATTACGTTTTAATTACAAGTTTACATGATTGCTGTAAGTAATTTGCGATTCTGTAAATTACTGTATTTTCTAGAGATTATGAGTTTTTCATTCATTAGCATAAAATCACTGCATGAAGCGGCCGGCAAGTTTCCATCAGGAAGAGATTCGCAGATGTTCGTACTGAAGGGTAATCTCAAGATCCAATAGGATGTCAGAGCGTTGGACAATGGAGAAACAGTTGCCAACTGCATACAGTCCTCAACATACATTGAAAATTACATTTTTTTCTATTTTGGAACGCTTTGACACCCTTCTTGCTCACAAAGCAACATCTTGAGATTTAGTTTGAAGGGGAGGGGCGAGGATGTAGCCAGAAAAAATTTTCTGGGTGGGAGGGATTTGGAGCAGGAAAAAAATTTTGGGGGGTGGGGGGTTGCAACGGCACAGAGGAAAGTATATGTATATTATGTGTATGTTTGAAGAATTGCGGGGGGGATCAACCCCTGTTGATCCCCCACGTAGCTACGGCCTTGGTGAGGGGAATATAAAACGGAGGGGTAGAGAAAAGTTAAATGTCAAACGTCAGAGGAATAGCTTAGAGGTCAAAGGTTAAAAAACCAGGTCAGAGGCCAAGAAGCATAGGTGTAAGTGAGGGGCCGTTCACTGGAGGAATCAGTGATTTTCCTCACTTAGAATCGATTCAGAATCAGTCACTCGTCAAAAGATTTTTCAGAAATATGTGGGAATCAGCTTGATTCGGTAGAATCTTAGAGATCGATTCTGAAAGTTTGAAACATGCGTTCATCAGTAAGATTCAGAAGAAACACCGGGAATCAGTGAGAATCGCCAAGGATCACTCGGAATCGCAGTTAGCTTGGGATCAACGCGTTAAAACAAATACCGAGATATCATTTAATATAATGTATATGTATGTATGTATGTATACCATTAAGCCATTTCCCTTTCGGGGTAGGCGTAACACTACCCGATTCGGGTAGTGTTTCTAGGTTGATAACTTGTAGTAAATAACTACAAGTGTGGGCTCACCACACCCACGATGTGCCAACAGCACTCAGTTTTCTCGAATGGTCACCCATCCAAGTGCTAACCGCGCCCAACGCTGCTTAACTTCAGTGATCTGACGAGAACTGGTTTTTTCAGCGTGGTATGGCTGTTATATAAATATTTATAATATATATAAATATGTAAAATATATAAATATATATAAATTAATAGTCAATATATTAGAACTTAAGCTGTGTGTGTAATATTCGGTAACTACGTGTCCACATTTTTTTCTTTTTCAGTATGAAGAATGAAAGAAGGCTGTTTGCATACTGATTGCAATATAATTATTTTTATATTAGTCGTGTAGAAATTAAGTTATGATCAAACGATATGGAAAATGAAAATTAATTTTTGAAAATAAAAAATTATTTTGAACATTATTGGGAATCCTAATTTTTTTTCCGTTTAAAGCTTTTCAAATTTTTGTAAAAGCTTCTCTGTTTTGGGTTCGAAATCTTCGAAAATGTACATTTTGTTTTACTTTTTTCGAATTTTTTTCATATTTTCAATTACTTTTTAATCTTTTTGAAACTTCTAATTATCTCTTGAACTTATTCGATTTTTTTCTGAAGTAATAATTGTTTAATTGTCATGTGTTCATTAAAATTTGTTTTAAAGTATTTCAAAACATTTTCTGTTAAAATTAATTTTTCAAAATAAAAAATAATTTTAAATTTTCCCAGGAATTTAGGACAATTTTTTTATTACCTGAAAATCTTTCAAACTCCTTGACAAGCTTCTAAATTTTATTTTGAAAATCTTGAAAAATCTATATTTTGTTTCAAATAATTGATTAACTATTGTCTACATTAAAATTACACAATTTTACTTCAAAATAGAATGTTTTTTAAATAGATGAATTCAAATTAACATTGTGACGTTCAAAGTTTAAGTTTAGCTCTGTGAAATTTTAAAGATTCAAGGCTTTCTGTTTCAAACAATTCAGTTTCAAATTTTTTAGTTATAAATATTCTATTTTTATAATTGTTTATTTTAAATGAACAATCAAAAAGTATTAAGTCACTGAAAAATTGTTATTTTCTTTAATTAAAAAATTTCAGTTCGAATGAATTAAAAATGGAATATTTTAGACTGAAACAATATTTGAATATTATTTTTAATTTAATAAAAGTGTCAAAAATAGTTGATAAATTTTCAATCGGACGTTTATATTTGTTTACCTACTAAGTTCAATGGAAATAGTTCAAATTTATAACGTTAATACCTGTAAATTATTCAATGTTAAAAAATATTAAGAATGCAATTCAATCTCGAATTCTTGAACTACAGTTCCATTTTTGAAATTGTTAATTAGTTTTTATTTACAGAAGTTTTTTGTCAACAAATATTAATTTCAAACGCTGTTCATTCTGTATTGTTTAAGTCTTAAAAACTGCATTTTAAAAATGCTCCATAATATATATCATAAAATGGTTTCATAATTGAAAAAGTCAACAATTGAACTTAACGTTTGAAAAAAAAGTTGAAATCAAACTTATTTTAAATTTCATGATATATCACGTGACATGAAGTTCGTGATATTTCAATTGAATGGTTAGATTTTTCTTTTAAAAATTTGTAAAATTTCCAGTCACAAAATAAATTCACTGTCTTTTCCCCCTTTTTCCGAGTCTCCAAAAGATTCCCGGTCATTTCTGGGTTTCCCCGGTTTCCCAGTCCAGCAGGCCACCCTGAGAAATACATGCAATTAAACATGTTATGTAATCGGGTTAAAAATACCCCCCCCCCCCCCACACATAACAGATCGTAACGAAACACGAACCCCGTCTTCCCACTTTTAATGCTACGTAATATGTAAACGCTCCCCTAGTGCGGTCGAGAAACGAAGGAATCGATGAAGAATCAACGAAGAATCAGCTGGACTCAGGCGGAATCATCAGAAATCAGTCGTACTGATGCAACTCAATGCGCGCAACTGTCAGAATGATCCCTGTGCGATCTTCTGAGTTTGGATTCGATTCTTTTCTTTTCTTACGCTCAGAATCAAACCGGATTATGCTTCATGTGTGGAATCACAGGAATCGTGATCTAATTGATGGAATAATTATGCTCACGTAGAATCGATTCTAGAGTGCACGGCCCCTCGTGTGTAAGCTATAAATTCAAGGCTCTCTCGCCATCTTTGCCTTTAAAATATCCTGTATTAGAACTATTTTGAGTCTTTTTGGAAAAGATATGCTTGCATGAGGTCTCATTATTTTTCGTGGATAGAATGTAGACTGACATATATTTTTTCCTACACGGAAAAAATTTATCCGTAAAAAAGTCACGAACTAGTAGCTAGGTCTCGGATATGAGAAAAATTCATCGGATGTTTATGTATTTTCGTAAATAACCTGCGAACTTTGAGAAAGATTGAGGAACTCGATGTGAAAATTCTAAAACGGTTCATCACTTTTTTTTACGTGAATAATTACAAAAATATTACGAGTGATTGGGAAAAGATTCTCAGAGCACTCACGAGCTTGCCCGACAAATCTGGGAACTCCAAACTAAGTCGCCCTGTACGTGGGCCACGCACACACGCGCGGTGCGTGTGTGCGCTCGTATGTGTGCCTCGAGCTCGTCGAATGAGTGGCTAGAAGTTTTATAATACCTATTTTGTTTGGCCTCGATGGCTGCGCGTGTTTACGCACTCCTGGTTTATGTTTAGAAACTGGTGAGTCAGCAGTGTTTGAGGTTCGAATCTTCTGAGTTGCGAATTTATAAATTAAAATAAAATTAAATCGCACAAATAAAATTTTTCCTCTTTTTATTTCAGTCTGAAATTTTCAGGAACTGTTCGTAGGAAATTCGAACTGTTCGTAAGAAACTTCGAAATTTATGCATATATTTCTCATAGAAATAAGGATTTAATGTTTCATTTTTTTATCTCGTATCCGAGACCTAGCTACAAGTTCGTGACTTCTTCACGGATAAATTTTTTCCGTGTATTGTCAAAAAAATAAGACTAGTGGTAGAACAAAAATTAAGATTTCGGAGAAGTGATTATATTGTATGTGCGATAATATTTTGAATTTCTAAATTTTAGCGACTTTAAGGAATATTATACATCATCCAAGTCTTTCCAATGGTGCCTTCCGTTAGACCTGTAGATGCAAATTAATATAATTTACAAATTGTATCAAATATTATTTTTAATGGAATGTATTCCTCTACTTAACAAATATTTACATATAGAAAAAAAACATATAAGCATTCAATTTTATGCGTGATATTTCTGAAAATTTTTACAAATAAATATTTCTGCTTCATGAACATATGAAAACATTAGAAAAGTAAGGTTTTTAAATTTTTATTCTCGTATTATGAACTGAAAAAATACTATAGCGGTGAAAAATATAATTCGAAAAATAGGAACTAAGTTCTGTAAACTAAGTTCTAAGAAGTAAGAAGTAAGAACTAAGTTCTTGAAGGAAATCAAATTCACGACGAATTTTGCTTGATGAGTAGTAAGCGCTAAGCGCTCCACCCAGAAGCAGAGTGCTGCATTTATTGCGGCACTTGGAACAGGGCTTTAGCAGTTTAGAACTCAGTCCTGGAAGGTAACGGAAAGGGCTAGAAATATTCATCGTGGATCTTGATTTCTAAACTACAAGTTCTCATTCCTGGGTTTATGACAACAATCTTAGATGCCTCGATATTCACTTTGACATATCCGGTGCTCAAAACTGGTTTTTAAAATAGCGTTCCTATTATTTTTTAATACAAAATTTAGTACAATAAATTATTTATCATTGTCTGACATTTCCGAAGCATCTAAGAAATAAATCTAAATCTGGGTGAGAGACATCGATTCTGTCAGAGGACTACGGGGGGATGTTTACCTCTACGTGGCGCAGCCTCAGGCGGTAAATAGAGGATGATTGTCGGGCGTGAATGGTTGTCTAAAGTCCCTCTAGGGGAAAATAGAAATTTTCATCGGTTCAAATGCGGAAGTAACGTTAAGGTGAGGCAAAAGGTTCAAATTTTAGGTTTCAGCTAATATCACAGAAAAAACAAAGTGTGAATCTAACGCTAATTTCAGGGTACCATTTCCCTGCAACAAAAAATAATAACCTTGGTAGTGTCAATGGTACCATTACACAAGGTATCGTTCCCCTCGGATTTGGAATACGAAACGTCACCTGCTGTCAATTGTTTTATACAGTTTTGCGGCAAAAATAATAGACGGTAGTTTCGTACCCGAAGTCCGAGCGAGATGGAACCCTATCTTGAAATCAAATCCAATACAATTTATTCCAGAGTTTTTACTGTGATGTGATTGTGGTCTCCGCGAGACATTGATGGTTTTAGAATACCAATCACAGATCTGCCCACGTTGCCCAGACTGGCCCAAAATCTCTATCTCTATCTCTAGGTTTTACCCAGTGGCGGACTTCCTATATAGGCTACATAGGCTGCAGCCTAGGGCGGCAAAATTCAGGAGGGGCGGCAAAATTTGATAAGTGCATGTCTTACTATGGATTCAAAATCGAGTAGTTAATTTCTGTTAGCCACTAAGGGCGCCGAATTTCTATTAGTCTAGGGGCGGCAAATACCTAAATCCGCCACTGGTTGTACCCCCGAGAGCATCAATTCTGTAGTGGGATACCGGTTCGTGCCGAAAGTCGAAAATCGAAGAGACCCCTTTTTCTAGCGCGTGGGGATAGAAAGAGAGGTCAGTTCGATTTTTAATTTCTGAATGGCCTCAGAGTCCCACTGCTGTCCCAGTAACCAATTTCACGTTGTATTGTCTCTCTCCCTGTAACTAACGTCACTCAGGTTTATTGGAGGGAGAAAGACGGTACGCTGACAAGTTTGTTTGAAGGGCTGAAGTGAAATCAAATAGCTCCCGCGGACCAAACACACGGTCGGCACCTGCTGTATGTCACTCGAATGGGAGTACCCTGAACCATTTTTCTACATGTTTCAGCCGGCGTGAAAGAGGAACTGATCAAAAGACAACTAACATTGTATTATGAAATGTACATTGAATCAGGAGGTCGGAGTCTGCATCGATCTGAATTCCTGACAAGTCACACCATATAAGTCTTCCCGATATATCTCTTCCCAAAAAGACCAGGCTTCCCCGGACATCCCATCTCGCAACGATTTGAGTTAAGGCACTATTGGACATCTCATTCCCCTTCATCCATATATGTTTCTAGACTTTCGGGCTCTGGACATACTGGATAAGTCTTCCTAGGAAATCACTTCACACCATTAAAAAAAGTTGTCATGCTTCGCGGCACTAATAAACAGGTCTTCCCAGAACAAGTCTGTCAGGAAATCATGTCCATTAAATAACTTCCTACCTTCAAAAAAACTGGAGATGCTTAGATGCACAATTGGGCAGGTCTTCCCGGAAGAATTCTCCCCAAAAATCACTTCAAACCTTCGAAAAAATTTGCCAAGCTTTCAAGTAGCATTGGAGAAGCCTGGGTGGCTCAGACAATAGCACGTCAGTCTTCCGTCCAGGAGGACCGGGGTTCGATTCCTGAGTCAGTACCAATGGAAATTTTTCTATGTACTTCAACTGGGACTTTGGCGGTTCGGAACCCAGCTTAAACTGTAGGTCCCCTTAGAAGAGGCTGGTCGATCTTGAGAAGACTCGAAAATGAATCAGCGATCTCCTTGTGCTTGAGGCCTCCACGGGAGACTCACGCTCGGTGGTCGCTGATCGATTTCGAGTAATGAACACACACACACATGTACACTTGCATAACACACCAGCACAGTGTTTCGAATCTGTGCAGTGTGCATCTAACTGATAACCTCAGAGGGATCGGTCCGTCCATCCCAGCCAGGCCGTATTCTCCTTCTGCGGCCTGCTAGGGAGGCTGCCAAATGGCAGAGTGGGTGAAGCTCACTTTTCCGAGCAAAGTGGTCCGCGCCATTTACTGTGCGATGTGGTACGCCTGGCACCTGAGTGGTGTATTTGCAGAACGTTGGAAACAACGAAAATCCACCGAAATCTAAAAACTCGGTGAAGGTGGCCGGATTCGGAGTACTGCTTTGAGAATAAACACAGGTGTGGCACAATAGGCTATATAGCTTGAGCGCCAGGGGGGGGCGTCAAGGGCCCCCCGTCCACATTAAAACTAATCAACTCAGTAGCATTGGAGGGGTCTTCCCGGGAAATCGCTTACCATTTTTAAAAACTGGAGTTGCTTTAAGGCACCACTGGATAGTTCTTCTAGGGAAATGTCTTCCCGGGAAATTGTTTTCCACCTTCAAAAAAATGTGTCTAGCTTTGGAGTATTACTGGAAATCACTTCCCAGGACAACTCTTTCCAGAAAATCACTTCCCACCTTCAAAAAAATGTAACATGCTTCGGGGCACCATTTTTGGGTTCAGAAAAGTGAAACCAAAAAAGTAAAACGCATTATTTACTTATGTGTGAGAAGCTTGTACTTATGTACACCAATATAAAAATATACAAACTATATTAATTGTATAATTATGTTCATAGCCTTTAAATTTCGAACCACACACTATTTCTGTTTCAACCCTCCCCCACTCCTTTCACCCTCTTACAGAGGAAGCCAAAAAGCCTTTTTTTTAAATTTTATCGATAAATATATTCAGTAATTAGTATAATTTGTAAATTAAATAAAAAGTTTGAATAAACGTAACGTCTACTATTACGGAAGCTTCCGTGAGTTTCTTTAATCTCCATCTCGTCCAGGGCTAGTATTACGGAATTTCAAAGTTAATATTAAGCAATACAGAATATTAAAGTTAATGTTTAATAGTTTAAACTCCGAGGCTAGATAACTGAAACTTTAACATTGAAAATAAGTTAATTATCTACTTTACTCTGTTAGATGTAGGAATACACAGTTACACACTTTGAAAACGGGACTACGAAAAGTTTGTCAAACTACATAATGTTTTGGGTCCTGATTATGTCTGACTATAGTCTTCTACTTCTTTGGTGCAGCTGGTGCGTAAGTGTGAAGCTTTATGGTTATTTTGAAAATATTTCAATATTTTGTACTCACTTTTTTTATTTAAATATAAAATATATAAATTTCATAATAGGGATCAAATTATTGAAAACAAAGTATTTATTCATGAATTAAGACCTGTAGATTAATGCAGGAAAATTCTCTGAAGAAAGGATAACTTAGAGTAAAAAGAGAAACGGCATTTGCATATTAAATAACATTTCCCTATCATTTGGTTTAAGGCCGTGGCTACGTGTACCGAAATTTCAGTACGAATAGCCGGATTTTTCCGGTACGAACGGGGGGAGTTGCAAAAAGGGGCTATTTGTACAAAAATTTCGGTACAAATAGCCGAATTTTTTCGGTACTAATTCGTATTTTCGGGTTCTCGAGCCGGTTCGAGCTTTTGGATTCTCGGGCCGGGTTGCGAACCCGAAACCCAACCCAATCTGAAGTAATTTTGCACATCACTTCGTATGATACTATCAAATACTGCCAGGTGGTGAATCCATTGATATCTTTTATAACATTTATATATTTTTTTTATTAATTCTTTTAATATATGCGTAGGTTCTTATAAAACAGTATTCTTGTAGATATTTATTTTTAATAACTTGAATGAAAGTCGTTTGAAAAAAAGTTTGATTTTTATTTATAGACTCAATTTCATCGTATTCCGCCCTTCGAGAATCTTTGATTAACTTTCTGCCTTTTGTTGACATGCCTCTTTGGCATGAATCTAATACGTATTTCCATGAAATTGCTTTTTAGCTTAGAAAAGTTTCAGTTTCTTATGATTCGAACGTCAAACTTTCGTTTTACGAACTTTTGCAGCTAGAATGCACTAATGGCTGCTTTGGTTATTACGATATTAGATGACTCGATTATTTATGTGGATTTGTCTCTCGTAAAGCCCTTGAAAAAAGAAAAACTCTGCAAAATTTAATTCCTTTGTTATTACAAAACTATACAATTATAGTTGAAAGATGCAACATTTTTTGGGTATACTTCCGAAAAGGTCACCCAAGAATGTTGACTTGATACTTGGCTTAGGGTTCCTGTTGCATCCCGCTTAAAAGTCCTAAAAGGATTTTTAGCGCAGATTAATAGAAATGAAGTTATTATTATTCTCCACTTTTTTCAAATTTTTTTTTTTTTTTAAATATCGAACAATATTGATCAAAGATAAAAATGTTCTGCATAAAAGTTGTAGATCTCATCAATGTACATATTTTTTATCTTCGCCCCACTCTCATCCAACTCCTTTCCCAGGGGCCACCAAAAGAAATCACGCAATAATACGCTGAAAAATCTGCCTGCTGCGCGGGCATATTCTAATCACGCGCGGCTCGCTTCGCTCGCAACTTTGAGCGGGCATAGGGCGCGCGACTGTTGGTTCTCGCGTTTCGTGCTCGATAATATATTTATCTCGCGCTTCGCGTTCGATAGTATATTTACCTCGCGCTGTGCGCTCGGCCTTTGTATTTCCCCCACATTTGTGCACAGGTCTTTTAAAATTAAAGGTCAAAGCATCGACAACGGTAATTTGGTGATTGTGAATTCTCTTTTGTTAAAGTTCCTTTGGCTTTAACGAACACATTCTCATCACGTATCTCGTGCTTCGCACTCGATTTTGTCCACAAACAATTTATAAATAAAAAATTAATTAAATAAACATTTTCCAGTGGACTGAATTGTGAATCTAAACCATTCTCGAATCCACTGAAACACACACAAAAAATTTCATCAAAATCGGTGCAGCCGCTTATGAGGAGTTCAGTCACATACACACGGGCAGAAGAATTATATATA
>CAKNYM010042300.1:41103-66592 GCA_932195095.1 Andricus curvator | reverse complement strand
TCTATCTATCTATCTATCTATCTATCTATCTATCTATCTATCTATCTTTGTTTTCAGAAAAGGAGGTGGAAGGGGTAAGGAAGGGGAGTGGAAGTGGAAGGGAAAGGCGGTGCAGGAGGTGAAAGAGTTTGTGTACCTGGGCTTTTTGTTTCGGAGGAATTGCGGAGTGGATGGTCACATAAAAGAGAGAGTGAGGAGAGCAAATGTGGTGATGAGGCAGGTGTGGGGGTTGGGAAAGAATTTATTCGCAGATGATTTTGGAAGGAGAATGAAATTGTTTGACTCACTAGTGATGATTGTCCTATTGTATGGAGTAGAAGTGTAGGGGTGGAAGGAAAGCGAAGAGGTAAATAGGACACAGGAGAGGTATGTAAAGTGGACACTGGGGCTGGCAAGGAACAGGCCTAATTATATTGTCAGGAGGGAGACAGGGAGAACGAGTGTAGGGATTCTAGCGGGGAGTCGGGCCTGTAAGTATGAGGAGAAATTTTTGAAAGAGGGGGAAGTAAGCTGGTTAGGGAGTGTTGGTGGGAGTAGGAGAACAGGAGAGGGGTTGGGAAGATGGAGGTTGAAAGAGAAAGGTATTTTAGAACGAATGGACTGCAGATGGATGAAGTGAGAAGGATGCATGAGGAAGGAAGGAAGGAAGGTATATGAGTATAGATATTTTAGATTGATCTGGAATTCTCGTGTTATTTATTTAAATGACACGTTCATTCTGCAACACACCTCCGAACCAGGTTGCTGATCAATCTCTCTAGCGATCACCCCAAGTGAAGAGCCTCACAAAATTGTTATGCGTGGTTCCCCCCTTGGGCCCATTAGTATCCAAGGTCTTTGTTTCAGGCGTCATTCACTCTATGGTCACTCTGTTTACAAACTATTTGTCGCTACACTTTTCTGTCCTGGCATACTACTCTAGCTTCCTTCACGTCCATGCATTTTTTCATGCAAGCTTTCGTGTTTCTATGGCTTCTTATGTCTCTTCGGATGAGTGTCTCATTCACAGATTCTAACCATTCTTTCGGCGGTCTACCTCTGGGCATTCTGCCATTTACTTTACCTTCATACATTTGTTTGGTCAGTCGATCATCTTTCATTCTTTTAAGATGACCGAACCATTTTATCTGATTTCTTTCCCATGTGTCAACTATTGTCTCTTTTGCACCACATTCTTTAAGGATTATCTTGTTTCGGACTTTGTCCAGCAGTGTTTTCCCGCATATTGTGCGCAGAGGTTTCATGCCAATCGCGGTAATTTTACTCCTGTCCTTCTCTTGACAGCTCCATGTCTCGCTACCGTATAGTACAGTCGGTACGAATATAGAATTATGTATGGCCAGTTTAGCTTTTTTGTATATGTTTTTATTTCTAAGCATGGACCCTGCTCTACCGATAACCTGCTTACCCTTATTTATGCGCCTATCTAACTCCCCATCTCTTTTTCCATTACTAGTTAATAGGCTACCCAGATATACGTACTTCTCAACTTGTTCTAATCTCTCATCATTTAGGACAATGTTGCACATTGTTTTCTCAGTTTTTCCTTCAAACACCATGATTTTTGTTTTATTGACTTTAATTTTGAGGCCCATGTTCTTCATGCTTGTATTAAGTTTATTCAACATTCTTTGCAAGTCCTCGATTGATTCTGCCATAATAATCTTTTCATCTGCGAAATCTAATCCACGTACCTTTACTGTTTTGAGATCTACACCTTCTTCGTCAAAGAGGGCCGTTCTTAGACACTTATCCATAAATATGATAAATAGCCATGAGGACATAACGCATCCTTGTTTCACGCCTTGCATAATATCGAACCAGTCACTCAGTTTCCCATTTACCCTTACACTCGCTTTACTGCCTGTATATACATATATTGCTTTTATTGCTGGTAGGAGCCATCTTTTGACTCCGTACTGTTGAAGGACTTCCCAAAGTTTTCTTCTTGGTGTATTTTTAGATTCTCTGGTAGATCATGGATCTTCAGTGTATAGTATAAAAGCTTCGGTTATGCTTAATCACGGGTTTGAATTATTTAAACGTCCAAATTAATTAATAGGCTTTAGTAATACTGAAGCCGTGGTGCACTCTCCAGGTATAATAGAAGCCAATGTAAAGGTTAACGAGTTGCACAGCTGATGACATTTGTTTCAGAATTGTGCCAGATAACGCGACTTATAATAAATTCGTTGATAAAATAACTTTTTGTCATACAAATAATTTTCCGTTAGCCAAAGAATCGAGCATCGAGTCAAACTATGCTAAGTTTAGACCAACTGTTAACGAAACAGTTAGTATTCAGCCGGGATCGATTAATTTTATTGAGTTATTAGTCGGTGATTCTGAATTAATGTTGCCTCATGAAAATTTAATTAATGAAGAGGTTAAGTTTTCAGAAGGGAAATTTATTGCGGATAAAGTTTTGACAGTTATAGAAATTCGAAAATTGGAACCTAGATTTGAGCCGGTTAACAAAAAAGTGGTACAAACGCAAGAATCGTTATGTGAGATAGAATCGAAAGAGATTGTTGATCTTTAAAATTCTCCACGTCGAGCCATCCCTGAAAATTGATTCAAATTAAAACCTACGTTTAATTTGAGTTCATTGGAACGTGAAACAATGCGAGATCTTATAGGAGAATATGAACGATTCGACTTGGCCACAGAAACCAATTCACCCTTTGCTAGTCCGTGCTTTTTAATTACTAAAGCAGATGAATCACCGTGTCTAGTTGTCCATTATCGGCGATTGAATCATATGACAGTTCGAACAAACTCTTCTCTCCCTTATATCGATGATGGTCTAGATCAATCACATGGCTCCAAATCTGTTGCCACTTTGGATTTGTTACATGGTTATCTACGCTTTCCACTAATTGGAAGTGCGAATAAAAAAACGACTTTTATAACTCAGGATGAGACGGGTCAATTTGAGAGAGCACTATTTGCTTTGATGAATGCCCCGTTCTATTTTTCAAAATTAATTAGAAGGGATTTCGATCCAAATCATGCTAATTTAGCTCTCACTTATTTCGACGATATCTTGATTTATGCCCAGATTCACGAGGAATTTATACGAAATTTAAGCGACGTTTTGGATCATTTGATAAAAGCAAGTTTAACTTTCAACTTAAAAAAATGCAAGTTCGGAATGCCCGAAGTAGATTATTTAGGATTTGTAATTGGGATCAATGGAATGCAACCAGGTGTAAAACATATGAGAGCCGTTGTAGAGTATCCTCAGCCGGAAAATGTGCCTAGTATAAGAAGTCTCTCGAACGTTTTTCGAGAAATTTTATTCTTAAATTTTCGTGTTTCATGGATCCGTTAACTGAACTTTTGAAAGACGGTGTAAAGTTTGTCTGAGGTGACGCTCAAGAATTTTCTTTTCAGAAAATCAAGCAATTGATCAACTTAAAGTCTACTTTGAATATTTATAATCCACTAGCAAAACGTAGTGAATTGCACATGGATGCATCGGCAATCGGGTTAGGAGCGACTTTATTTCAACAAAACAAGACGGGAAACAGAATATAATTTATGCAATTAGTATAAAAACCTCAGAAGCGGAGAAATCATATCATTCTAGTAAGCTGGAATTGTTGGCTGTATTGTGGGCAACGACTTGATTAAGACCTTTGCTATTCGGTATTCATTTTGACATTTTTACAGACTGCCAAGCGTTGGTTTACGTTAACAAATCAAAAACAACTAATCCAAAAATTATTTGTTGGCTCCGTTCTCTCGTAGATTTTGATTTTGATATACACCATCGCAAAGGTGAGAATATGTAACTGATGGATGCGTTATCTAGAGCACTTGCAGAAGAGGCTTATCCTTTTGATGAACCAGGTACGATTTTGAATATTTCGATGCGCGGAAATGAGATGATGATGTACCAGAATTGACGAAAAATTAGAAAGGAAAATACAAATTCTATAAAAAGTCGAACACTAATGTACTTGAAAAGAGAAATACGAATGTCAAGATTATGTATTAAGGGATGTTTTTTTTTGTATAAAATCGATTACAAAGATAAAAATAAGGAATTGTGTGTTTTGCCAACAACAATGCGTAAAGCGTTATCAATTAAGTATTACAATTTGCCCAGTCATTTTGGAATTGATAGGACGGTAGCGAGAATTACGGAACATTTTTATTTTCCAGGAATTCGGAGATATGTAAAAATGCACATTCGATCTTGTGTAGAATGTTTGTTAGCAAAAAGCATGATAGGAAAGCAAGCCGGGGAATTTCATCCTATTCCTCCAGGAAAAAGACCGCTTGAGTTTCTTAACATTGATCATCTTGGGCGATTTGTAGCTTCAACTCGTGGAAATAAATATATCCTTGCCATCATTTGCAATTTGAATCAATTTTGTCAGTTATAGGCGGTTAAGGATACAAAAGCTCCTACGATGGTCAAGAGGGTTGAAGAATTCATTTATCGATTTGGTTCACCTCAGCGAATTATCTCAGATATGGGTACTAGTTTTACAGCTAATAAATTTGAAGAATTGTGCAAAAAAATGGATATCAAACATAACATACGTTACATTCACGTAGGCATCTTTAAGCAAATCGTCAAGTGGAAATGTTAAATCAAACAATTTTTCCTGATTGTCAATCAAATTTTCTGGACTATTGAGTTTATATGCTTTTCATATATTTCGCTTGTGGTTTGTTACACTGTTGATGTTATTAACGTCTCCCTTCTACTTTTATATTAAGGTTGCCTGGCAACCGTTGGCCTGGGCCTTTAGCGAATGCGTCAAGCCTCATCCAGTTAGTTGCGTTCTTTGTATCGTTTGACTAATTATATTCTTACTCTCAACTGTACCAACTGTTTTTTTTTCTCTCAGAATCCGTCTCCCTACAATTCAGTGTAAAAATCTTTTTGGTTATTTTCTCAGATCACACTGACCACGTGCTAATCAATCAAAAAACGCTTTGTTTTCTCTTCGCCGCGACCACACTGTTCGTCGCCTGTTTTTCTTTTGACGTTCATCGTACTCGTCATTGAATGTCAAGACTAGACCAGTGTATCGTGTCTCCTGTCCGCTGTCCGTCGTTTTATCGTGAATATCCGAAGCTTCGTGAAATACATAAGTGTAACGTAAAAATGTCGGACCCATTGTATACAAAACAATTAACAAAATTTGATGGAACAAATTTCCAAGTCTGAAAATTCCAAATGAACGCCGTTTTCATCGCGAACGGTGTCAAGGATATAGTGGACGATTTGCGAGTCAAACCACGTCACACTGATCCTGGATGGACTGAATGGTCCAAAGACAATGCAAAAGCCACATGCATTCTTTTCACAGCTCTAGAGTATTCCGAATTGGAATATTTAATCACGTGTGACACCACTGCTGTGATGTGGGCAAAACTCAGTGCAATTCATGAAGTTTCAAACAAGCTCATCTTGACACAGAAATTTCATGAATACAGAATGGAATCAACAGCCTCTATTTCGCAACATTTCTCATACAACTCGTTAATTACAGCATGGGATAGTGTTGATCCCACACAGCAGACTCCAAACAATTTACATCAGCGACTTCTGAAGGAAAAGGCTCGTCTTAGAACTGCTGATGAGATGACGAATGCCCTCGCGACCATGACCCTAAATAATAAGAAACCTGTGAAAAGTGCTTTTGAACAAAGAAACGATGATTCGAAAAATCCAGAAAATTCAAGGAAAGATATCGGGTGTTTCTATTATCACAATTAAGGGCACATGAAAAGAGATTGCCGGAAAAGGAAACACGCGAATCGCGGTGACAATAATGACGTCAGTGCTTTTAATGCCTGCACATAAGAAAATCAAAAATCAGTGTCAAGTGATGTGGGTGCTTGTGGTCTCTCGACAATTACAAAGGAAGAAAAATTGTCTCTTCTGCAATTTGATACGAAAGATGTGTCGTTTGCGAAAGTGGTGCATCAAGGCACAGTTTCTTTTAGACGTGAGTGGTTCTCCGACGGAACCCACAAAATTATGGTATGTGGTACCATTCCTGCGAAAATATTAGCAAACGGAAAGTGGGTTGATGTTAGTTTGGAAAATGTGGTATTTGTGCCTAGCTTCAAAAGAAATCTATTTTCAATCGGTATCAGTACCGACAGGAAACTCGATGTCCTGTTCTCGGGAGAGTCGGTTGGATTTTATCGCAATGGCCAGCTAGTTTTTCAAGGGGTAAAGCAAGATAACAAAATATACAGAATGTATCTTCGATCGAGTTTTCACATCGAGGCTAATCCGGCATTTTCAAACAGTCTCAAGATGTGGCACATCCGCCTGGGTCATTTGAACAAAAAGTCACTAAAAGAAATCAAAGAGAAAGGCCTCGTTCTGGGGAGTGCATTTTTCCAATGCTGAAGAATTTTTTTGTGATGCATGCCAGCTAGGAAAATCGCACCGCCTTGCATTCAAGAAGAATCAGGAGCCTAAGATCAGAATACCACCAGGTGAGTTTATTCACAGTGATATCTGTGGACCAATCTCCATGTAATCCGTGGGTGGAGCCAGATATTTCGTGACGTTCAAGGACGATGGATCAGTATTTCGGTGTGTTTACTTTATGCTTCACAAGTCTGACGTTTTTCAACGATTCAAAGAATACGACCGCATGGTAGCGAACAAGTTTGATCGTTCAATGGAAAGACTACTAATTGATAACGGAAAATAATATCTCATTAACGAAATGGAACGCTATCTGAAGAGCAAGTGGATTCAACTGGAAACGACAGCTGCATATACCCCACAACAAAATGGCAGATCAACAATAGACAATAGAGAGACAATAGAACCATTGTTGAAAGAGCACGTTCGATGTTGCATGGAAGAGATTTTTAACTCTTTCTTTGGGCTGAGGCCGCAAACACGGCAGTTTATATTCACAATCGAACCCCAACGACACAGGTATATGACTTAACTCCACATTAAATCTGGATGGGAAATAAACCTGACCTATCCCACGTTAGAGCTTTCGGTTGTGAAGCACATGCTCATATTCCAAAAATTAACCGAACTAAGCTAGACAGAAAGGCTGGACAAATTTTTCTAGTTGGATATGAAGGAGAGTCCTGCAATTATCGTTAATTCTACACGAAGACACGTCGCGTTATTGTCACCAGAGATGTAATAGTCAATGAAACGGCACATTACGCACCAGAAGTAAGTTATCCTGAGACATTTGAGCTGGAAATATCAGCAAATAACAATTCAGTCGGAGGACGAAATTTAGTTCCACCTCCGGAAGAGAACACGCATCAGAATCCAGTTGGTATGCCTCAACCTGGAAGATAACGCAGATATGCTGAATCCACTCTTGAATGATGAACATCGCTAGTTTGAAAATCCACCTTATCAACTTCATGATCATCCTGAGATTCGACGACCTGATAGATACGAAGCAAACTTCGTTGAATATCTCGCATCTACGACGTATGGGGAAGCAGTAAATGGAGCAGACAGCGAAGCCTGGAAAAAGACTATTTCCGAGGAACTGACATCTCTAGAGGATAATGATAATGGTACATGGGAAATCGTTCCATTGCCACCCGGTCAACACGTCGTGGGATCTCGGTTGTGCGCGAAAGCTTTCTCACAAAGAGCTGGTGTAGATTATAAGGAAACCTTCTCGCCCATTGTAAGGTATGATTCTGTGCGCATTCTTCTCGCAATTGCAGCTGTGAATGATCTCGAGATACGGCAATTTGACGTGAAGACCGCTTGTAAGATTTTGAAGGCCATTTATGGTCTGAAACAAGCTTCCCGCTACTGGAACCAGAAATTTGATGCATTTCTGAAACAGTTCAATTTTGGAGTGTGCAACGCTGATAAGTGTGTATATCGTAGATCTGTTTGTGGTGCGGAAGTGTACCTTGCGTTATATGTAGACGACGGTTTAATCTTGGCGAAATCGGAAAAAGCTCTCGACACTGTAATAAAAGCTCTACAAAGCTCTTTTATTAGGTGTACAAATAAGATAACTGATGGACTCCATGGCGAAAGAAAGCTTAATCTTTTGACGCTATAAAGTTATCCACCATTTCTCGCACTTCAGCTTCAATTTTAATTTGGTACTCAGCTAAGCTGTTTTGTAACGAGCGAAAAAGGTGGTAATAGAACGGGGCAATGTGTGGAGAGTAAGCCGGATGCGGTAGAATTTCTCATTTTAATTCTTCTATGGTTTGGCCGACCACGGAACTTCTATGTGGCCTAGCCTTGTCGTGCTGTACTAGTCTTCGCCCATGTCCAGAATATGAGCTCTTTTCATGGATTTTTTTTCGTTGCCCTATCAACCTGTGTTTCAGTTTCCCCAAAAAAAATTTTTATCCCATATTAAAAGTGAGTTAAACATTTGCTCTGCCACCAAAAGAGCATGCATCTAGTCTCTGGATAATGTGGTAATGGGATAATGAGATAATGAGAATCCAAACTTCTGGTAATTTGGTACGTGGTCTAGGAGCAAAATAATGTAGTAACCTAGAAAAACCAATTCTTTGAATAAATGCTGTGAAACGTTTTTCTCGATTTCCCAACAAAAACTAAAAGTCGATATATGCCCTTTTGAAAGTAGACTCCTCAAATGTGACACCACAAACTTAGAAATTCTCTATAGGCAAGCAGTAGGATCACTGAGGTTTTTGGCTATGGTTAGTCGTACCGATATCACTTTTGCGGTAAGCTCTGTAAGTCGATACCTAGCCTGTTACGAAGAAAGTCATTGGCAAGCAGCCAAGCGTATTTTTCTATATCTAAGACACACTACTGATTTTGACATACTTTACACTAACAGTGGGAGCGTTAAAGAGCTCGTAGTTTATTCAGATTCCGACTTTGCTGGAGATGTTGACACCCGGAGATCAACAACAGCGTATGTTTTCATATTGTCAAACGGACCGGTTACATGGTCGTCTCAGCGACAGAGTATGGTTATCTTAAGTACAGCAGAAGCTGAATACGTGGCCGCTAGTGTTGCGACCATAGGAGCGATTTGGTTGCAGAAATAGTTAAATGACATAGGGTGTGGACATGATCACCCTACTATGATACACATGGATAATCAAACATTTATGTTAAATTTTTTTAACGATTTTCTCAACTTCTCCGAGAGCCCTTGAACATAAGGTAACGCAACTTTTAGATCCAATTTTTTTTACGTATCAATCCGCTTATTTTTCTTACTAGAACCATTATAGATTTCATGAATTCGTTCTCGAATAATATTATTTATTAAAGAAAGAGGATAATTATTTTGAACTAATGTGATTTTAATTTGATCCAAATTTTCCTTCCTGAATTTCATATCACTCAATTCAATGCATCTGTCAATTAAACTTTTTACTATGCCGACCTTTTGACAATGCAATGATGGGAATTAAAATTAAGATCTCTACCAGACCATGAAGCTTTTTTAAAACAATTAGTAATTAAATCACCTTTAGGTGTTTTCATAATTTGTAAATCAAGATAATTAATTGAAATGTTATGTTTAAGTTCAAATGTAAACTGTATGGAATTTTCAATACTATTAATAGTATTTATGAAATCATCCATTTTTTCTGTAGGAACAATAGCTAAAATATCATCCACGTATCGTTTATATAAAATATTTTTTTAAAGCTCTTGTTTCTACATCTTCTAAAACCAAATTTGAAACTATAGGAGATACTGGAAACCCCATAGGACAACCATTTAATTGTTTATAATATTTACCATTAAAAGAGGAAACCATGTTATTGAAAACAGTTCTAGTAGCGATTAACAATTCATTTTTTGTTATTTTAGATAGATTATGGTTTAGTATTAGTTTTTCTTCAATGCAATCTAATGCAAGATCTAATGGAATGTTATCAAACATTGAAACATGTCCAATGAAACTAAAGAATATGTTGGAGGAACTTTAATTGTATTTAAAATGTCTTTTAAATCCCAGCTACCTTTAAAAAATGATTCTGTGTTTCCTGAAACCGGTTTTAAAACATTAGAAATATATTTGGCTAAGTTGTAAGTAGGAGATCCAATTGTGGAAACAATTAATCACCATTTCAAATTTGGTTTGTGCACTTTTGGTAGTTCATTAATTAATCTTCTTTTTCTGTTGGAAGAAGACTAGTTTTAATCTTTTTTACAAAATATCATTGTTAAGCATGTTTTCCACAGTTTTATTATAATTATCTCTGTTAGTTGCTACCATTATATTACCTTTGTCTGCATTTAAAAAAAAAGATTTTTCAAGCTTCTTGAAGTTATTAATTCGACTATGGTTTGAGATTAATTGAGTAACTGTTTTTCTGATACTTAGTTTCTGATCGTCATGTTTCACATTTTTTAAACAATTTTCTATATTGGGAACCATGTTATTGATAGGTAACTTATTAACATTGAAAGGATTACCAAATTTGTGACCCAGTGCTAAGGTTTCAGCTACCTCATCCGGGATTTAGACATTTGAGATATTTTTGAAACATTTTTTTAATTTAAAATCTCTATAATGATTTTTCTGAGATGAAAACCTGTTTTGCATTAAATTAAACTTGTTGATACATTCTTGTCTCTTTTTATACTTTAGATTATATAAACTTAATTCTTGTAAAACAAAAAACATTTGAATCGATCCATAATTTATGAATCTTTTTATTCGATGTTTTAAATAATTTGAAAAATTAACCAGTTTTTTTATCTCTTTGACTGTGTTTTCGATTTCAATTTTTCAACATTTTGTCTGGAAATTTGATTTAGTTCTATGAAACTTTGGAATGAAACTGTGATTCAAATTACACAAATTAAACTTGTTCATACAATTTTCGATGTGTTTCCTCATGGTATAACCGTACTTTTCCGAGATGTAAGTCAAATACCCCATAGTATCCATAACGTTACTGACCTTGTTGATTAACAATCAGATTTGATAAGAATCAAATCAAGCCTTTCTTCGACCGTCAATGTAAATATGCGTAAGTATTATTTTGTAGGTCTTACGGTCTTCATTAAAGTAAAAGAAATAACAAACGAAATTACTAAAGAGTACATTTATAAATCATGCTGACGTTTCGGCTATCAATGCGTGCCTTTTACAAAGAATCTAAATAAATAATATATGAATAACAACAGTTTTAAATTTGTTAGAAAAAAATTCTTAAAAGTAAAAGAAATAAAAATACCTGTGATTAGTATCTTGTAAGAAACAAGAGTTTTTCAATTTTGGAGTCAACAACATGTCAATAGTTTATGGTCAAATTTAAAAATAATTCTAAAATGTGACTCAAATTCAAAAAAACAGTTATATAACATCGTATCGCTTAATTTTTGTAATTTGAATCACAGTTTAATTCCAAAGTTTCATAGCACTAAATTAAATTTCCAAACAAAATGTTTAAAAATTGAAATCGAAAACACAGTAAAAGAGATAAAAAACTGGCTAATTTTTCAAATTATTTCAAACATCGAATACAAAGATTCATAAATGATGGATCGATTCAAAGGTTTCTTGTTTCACAAGAATTAAGTTTAAATAATCTTAAGTATAAAAAGAGACAAGAATGTATCAACAAATTTAATTTAATGCAAAACAGGTTTTCATCTCAGAAAAATCATTATAGAGATTTAAAATTTAAAAAATGTTTCCAAAATATCTCAAATGTCGAAATCCCAGATGAGGTAGCTGAAACCTTAGCAGTGGGTTAAAAATTTGGTATTTCTTTGAATGTTAATAAGTTACCTATCAATAACATGGTCGCCAATATAGAAAATTGTTTAAATAATGTAGAACATGAAGATCAGAAACTAAGTATCAGAAAAACAGTTACTCAATCAATCTCAAATCATAGTCGAATTAATGACTTCAAGAATCCCCGGTTTTTGTCAAATGTTAACGTTTGGAGACCCCCTGAAACCAAAAAACAGGTTTTTACGAATGTGTCTGTATGTATGTATGTCTGTCTGTCTGTGAGCACGATGCTTTCGAGAGAATTGAACGATTCGATTGGCCTTTGGTATACTCTTTAATTCTCCTAAACTAAAGGTCAAGTTCGTTAGCCAGCCATTTTGGATGAAAATTCAAAAAGTGAGAGCATTTTGCAAATTTTTTAGACCATTTTTTTCAAAATTTGAAAATTATATATGCCGCCGCTTATAGAACTCAAAAATTCAAACAATTTATTTCCATGACATTTTTCGATAAAATGAAAATTTCCAGAGTTACAGCATTTTCAAAATCCAAAAGAAGAAACGAAAATTCACATTTTCAGCCAAAAAAAGCACTATACGAGAAAAAGTCATGAGAAGAAAAATGTTTATTTTTGCACGCCCTCCAAGATTATCATAACGGCTTTTTGAAATTTCTTGAAAAATCGAAAATTCACATTTTTGTTGCACAAAAAATAATGAAAAATACAAAAATTAAATTTTACGGTCAAACTATGCAAGATACGACGAATGATGACTGAACAAAATTTGTGCATTAAAAAAGATCTACAAATTTGTTATTGGTCAATTTTTGATAGGATGTGTAGTTTTCGTTTTATTCGTAAAAAATAACATTAACAGTGAAAAAATCAGCCCGATAAGTGGGCAGATTCTCATCAGAACTTTGCTTATTTAATTTATTTTTCATCTCGTGTGTGTTTTTTCATAACATTTCATTGTTTTTATGTTCGCAATACTATTTCTAACGATTAAAACAATAAAATAACTATCATTAATGCTCATGGTACTTGAAAATTTGTATTTTTACATTCTCATCTAGAGAAGGTATTAGATTTGTGTAAAATTTGACCCCCCCGGTTTTTGTAAAATGTCCACCTTTTGAGACCCCCTGAACCCAAAAACAGGTTTTTACGAATGTGTCTGTCTGTATGTATGTATGTCTGTATGTATGTATGTCTGTATGTATGTATGTCTGTTTGTGAGCACGATAACTTTTGAAAGAATTGACCGATTCGAATTATAAAGTGAACTGTGCATCATTAACTACTAAAATCTTTGAAGTGAGTCAAGGCAAAAGAGACAGAAAGGCTCTATTAGAACCATTTGAATCCATACTTTGGGTTCATTTAGAAACCATTTATCATTTTGGGTTCCTTTTCAGCAAGAGGGGTTACTTTTTGTTGCAGCTCCTTTGGAACCATAAATTGGTTCTAATAGAAACCCCAGTTTTTTCTGTGAACTGTGAATTCTTTCTGTGAATTGTTTCCACAATTGGATCTCCTACTTACAACTTAGCCAAATATATTTCTAATGTTTTTAAACCGGTTTCAGGAAACACAGAATCATTTGTTGAAAATAGATGGGATTTAAAATACATTTTAAATACAATCTTTAGTTTCATTGGACGTTTTTCCATTTTTTGATAAAATTCCATTTGATCTTGCATTAGATTGCATTGAAGAACAACTAATACTATATCATAATCCAACTAAAATAACAAAAAATGAATTTTTAATCGCTACTAGAACTGTTTTCAATAACATGGTTTTCTCTTTTAATGGTAAATATTTTAAACAATTAAATGGTTGTCCTATGGGTTCTCCATTGTCTCCTATAGTTTCAAATTTGGTTTTAGAAAATGTAGAAATAAGAGCTTTGAAAAAAATTAAATTTTAGACCTATTTTATATAAACGATACGTGGATGATATTTTAGCTATTGTTCCTACAGAAAAAATTGATGATTTCATAAATACTTTTAATAGTATTGAAAATTCCATACAGTTTACATTTGAACTTGAACATAACAATTCAATTAATTATTTTGATTTACAAATTATTGTAAAAACACCTAATGGTGAGTTAATTACCAATTGGTTAAAAAAACTTCATGGTCTGGTAGATATCTTAATTTTAATTTCCATCATTTGTATTGTCAAAAGGTCGGCCTAATAAAAGGTGTAATTGACAGATGCATTGAATTGAGTGTTATGAAATTCAGGAAGGAAAATTTGGATCAAATTAAAATCACATTAGTTCAAAATAATTATCCTCTTTTTTTAATAAATAATATTATTCGAGAACGAATTCATGAAATCTATAATGGTTCTAGTAAGAAAAATAACTGGATTGACACGTACAAAAAATCGGATCTAAAAGTTACGTTACCTTATGTTCCAGGACTTTCGGAAAGGTTGAGAAAATCGTTAAAATATTTGACATAAATGTTTATTTTAGCAATCAAAACACTCTCAAAACATTTTTACTTAATCAAAAAGATATTGATAAAACCTAAAATTTGTCTGGAATTGTTTATCTCATTAAATGTAATTCTGTGAAAAAGTGTATATTGGTGAAACAGGTAGAACATTAAAACCTAGAGTTTTAGAACAGAAAAGAGATTGCAGAGTTGGAAATTTGAATGCAGATCTATCACAACATTGTTGGAACTTAAACCATTACTTTGATTTTAACAATATTAAAATGTTGGCAAGAGAAAAAAATACTTATAAAAGACGAATAATAGAATCCATTTTTATAAACAAATATCACCATATTTCTATCAACTTACAGACAGAAATTATGACTGTCGACCAAATATATCAAAGTATTATAAAATAATCAAAAACCAATTTAAAATCCAGTTGCTTTGGCGCGCCTTCCTCATTTGCGATTAATTTAAATGACGCCTTTATTCTGTATTAATGAATTTATCGCCTTAATGTTTTTGTCTTGTCTACTTTGTCATATGTTCGTCGTTTATCCCAAAACATTATAAACAGTTTTTTTTCTAACATAAGATGTAGTCTCTATCTAAAAAAGCCTCTTCAATTTTTGAGGCTTTTTTCTACGAAACGATGTTATATAATTGTTTTTTACATTTGAGTCACATTTTAGAATTATTTTTAAATTTGACCATGAACTATTTCATTTTATTTCATTTCATTTTTTTGTAATAAATCCAACAGTCCGGGGACCAATTACAGGATTACATGTAAGCAATTATCTTGATATAATCGGTAAAAATAATATATAAATGTATATAGTACCTAGTAGGCTACATCGACGCTTTACTATTGTAAATCAGACATATTAAATAAAGGAATGTTCAACGTAATTATGCACTTCAGAGATATAGCAATTTAAAGACTGATGGATGGCGTCAAAGGTGGGATCGCAACTTGAGTACATAGCATTATAATTTTCGCAGAAATACAGTATCGGTGAATGACCAGAATGTACAGTTGTATAGGTGTAAAATGGAACCGGAGATCTAGTGAAAAATTGAGGTACCGCGAATGGCACCTGAGAGAGGAGGTAGGGACTGTCTATGTATCCTCTTATAATTTTAAATAGAAATATAATCATTTGAACCTGCCTCATACTCTCAAGAGACCATTCGTTAAACCTGTGACAGAGTTGTTTATAGTCGGTATCAGGGCAAAATGTCCAAACCAAAATGTTCAGGCCAAAATGTCCAAAGTTATTTAATGTCCAAAATAAAAAATTTTGTCAGAATGTCCAAAATTATATAATATTCAAAATACAAATTTTGTTTTACGTTCTACATCTGCCCGATTGTGTTTTTTTTATAACCTTCTCGTTAACTCATTTCATGGTAGTTTGTCAACAGTATAACATTGAATATATTTTCGTTCAAAATTCTCGTAAACTTCCTTTTTCACAATGGCAACTCTTACGTTAGATATTATTACGAAAAGTAGTACTATTTATGGACATCTCGACGGATTTTTATACACCAAATCTTGCTCCAACGGTGATGTTACGTATTGGAAGTGCCGACATAGACCTGCGTCTACAGCTCGCTTAACATCTGTAAGTGTTAAGCTAAGGCGCACAGTATGTGCGCCTTAGCTTTTGTACCTCCGGAAGATGCGCCGGAAATATTTGATATATTTCATAATGAAATACCAGAAGATTTCATTCCTATAGCGACTTACTTTGAGATTAACTACATTCGAGGTATACGAGCGGTTGGCCGGCGAAAAGCAGTCAAAGTCCGATATGCACCACTCCTCTGGAACCATTATAACTCTGTTCTTCAAGGAACAGCACGTACAAACAAATAATCGCTTTCAAACCTTAGTTGGTAGGCGTCATCCAAGCATTTTCAGTTTTTTTATTGAATTGCAAAAAGAACAAGCCGCCGTTGAGTACATGTTGCGAGAGTTGAGTTTGGACAAGAAAATTAAACAATTACCGAGGAACAGGCTGCTCCACCAGGAAGAACGTATCTTCAGTATACCCAGTACATATCAAAAACACGCCGACGAAGAAAATGAATTAGAGTACATTAAAACCATTGGCTATTTCCTACATATTTAAATTTTATGTAAATTGAATAAAAAAACGTACTTTGGACTAAATTTTAACTTTGGCCATTACTAATTTTGGACATTTTCTCTTGGACATATAGGTTTGGACATTTTAGTTTGGACATCTCGCGAAATACATCTTTTTTATCTCACTTATTTTTGCGTACGATCAGTCGTTTTCAAGAAAACGTCCTCACGACGAGGACGTGGTTGCATATAGAGTCCCACCGCAGCCCGTCCCAACCACCCACATTTCAGGGCTTAATGCTATATGCTACTCCTTACTTCAGTTTCTTTTTGGAAAATTTGTAATATGCTTTCGTTTCCATCTTCGGCATTTCCTGTCTTGATCGCAACCGTGCCCTTATGAATCCATCTCGATTTTTTTATACACAAACAGAAGCAGAAGCTTCTGTTACTGCTTTGACGTACCGTTATACACTTTCAGTGTGGCATGGGAAGCGGAGATCTTCATTTACAAGGGGATGCCTTCGATCATTAACAAAAGATCTAAGATCATCATCAGAAATATGAGCAAGAAATGGTGGAGCTGTGAATGTTTTGAAGTTTTGTTTCTTCTAATCTACCATGTCGTAATATTCTGTTGCGTTAAATTTTAATTTTGGTTTTTGAAAAGTTCGAAACGGAAGTTGACTGATCTTTTATTTTCGGGGTCCTCCTCTTTTTCTAGAAACTTTTTTCCTATCCTGCTGTTTGTTTGCTTCTTGAATTACGAGTTTTCTTTTTCTCATCGTCTCTTGCTTTCAGTATAATTTGCAATCCCTTTTCCCTCACGGATAGCGTATCATCACAAATCATAGCCAGTAAAATCGTTTCAGGGTGTGCGCAGAAACTATTTCTATCAATGACTTCGTATACCAGCATCCTTGAGTGATCCGGAAGAATATTGCGAAATCGTAGCTTGAAAGAAACAAAACTTCAACAGATTCACAGCTCCACCATTTCTTGCTCATATTTCTGATGATGATCTTAGATCTTTCGTTAATGATCGAAGACATCCCCTTGTGAATGAAGCTCTCCGCTTCCCATGCCACACTCAACGTATGGACACGGTTTCGATCAAGACAGGAAATGCCGAAGATGGAAACGAAAGCATATTACAAATTTTCCAAAAAGAAACTGAGGTAAGGAGTAGCATATAGCATTAAACCCTGAAATGTGGGTGGTTGGGACGGACTGCGGTGGGACTCTATATGCAACCACGTCCTCGTCGTGAGTTCTGGGTTGCTTTTTATATCATTGGAACAAGCAGAGAGTTGCATCTCAGCATATAAACTGACAGTAAATAAAAATTTACCTGTTTGAGGTTGCAGAATTTACTTTAATATTGCATTTTCCACTTTTTTAACTCGTTATTTCGATTTTCCTTGAAAACGTCTGATCGTACACAAAAACAAGTGAAATAAAAAAGATGTATTTCGCCGAGATCTAGAAACTTCTTTGATAACATTTTTCAACAAAATCAATACTTTCAGAGAAAAATGAGAAAAACTTATTTTTTTGGTACATTTTTCGCGTGGGGCAGGCCTTAATATTATTCGATTTTAAAAAGTTTTTTTTCAGGTAGTTGTGATATGAAAATACAACTTTTCCCTTTGGTCCCAAATTGAAATTCCAATTTTTTGTTTTTTCGGCCCACCCTATTGCTCGTACACCAATCAATAATATTATTGATATCCAATTGTAATTCAGCACAATCCTGTAAACAGTCTACTGGTTTGTATAATTTAGCATCATCCGCGTAAAATAAGCAAAAGTGTTTGATCACAGCATCAGCATCATTCATTACTATTATAAAGAGTAAAGGGCCAAGGTTAGATCCTTGGGGAACTCCAGAGGTACGTGTAAAAGAGAAGGATGTATAACCGTTATACTGAACTACCATTGGACGATTACATAAGTAAGAATGCAATAGATTTAATAGTTTATCGGGTGCGCCTAGTTCTTGGAGTTTACTTAGGATTTTTCCATGGTCGACACAGTCGAAGGACTTAGATATATTCGTATAGACTACGTCTACCTGCCTGTGGTCGACCAAAAGAGTTTCGATAGTCTGAAGAAATGTTATTAAATTAGAATTGATCGATCTTTGTGGAGCAAAACCGTGTTGAGTTGTAGATAAGACAGAAGTCACGTAAGACCAAATTAATTCACTTATTATCTTTTCGAAGACCTTTGAAAAATTACTTAACAATGCAATTGGTCGATAGTTATCAACGAGAGATTTATCTCCATTTTTGAATACGGGGCACACTTTAGATAATTTCTAGGTATCCGGAAATATCCCCGAAGAAAGAGACATATTATAGATAGCAGTTAGTGGTTCCGTAAGTTCTTCAGCACATTTTTTTAGCAGGAGACTCGGAATCCCATCAGGCCCTGAAGTAAATTTGTTTGACATGGACTTTAACATGAGTGTTAGTTGTTCAAATGAAACGCAAAGAAAATCACCTAGTAACTTATGCGAGTTCCTAGATATTCCGTCAGGTATAGTCGAGGCAGGTTTATATACATTGGAGAACAGTGTAGCAAAGGAGTCGACAATATCCTGCGGATTCTTAATTTCATTACCTTCAAAGAACATGATACCAGGTATCCTTGAAACTTTATTTAAATTGTTAACATGGGACCGTAGAGTCGAGAGAGACTGGTTAATATCGTTTTCAACATCTGTCAAGTAACTTTTATATGCCTCCTTAGTATTCCTTTTCAATTCCTTTCTTAGATGTAAAAATCTTTCGAAATAAATTGTGCTACCTGTTGACTTAAACTGAACTCTGGCCTTGTTCTTACAAGTAAAGGTGCTGATAATTTTCTTAGTGTACCATTTAGGGTATGATATCATACTAGGGTTTATCGAATTTTTGCCTACTACATCGTCTAATATGTCATATAATTTTTTATATAATTCTTCAACGACCGCGTTTACATTATCAGAGATATATAAGAATGACCAATCAGTAGAATTCAATCTAAAATTAAGGTTCCCATAATCACAAGTTTTAAATTTATATCTTTTCGTTGACGGGTTGATACGGAATCTATTTTTAGCTAACGAAGATGGCAGCGATGCTTCAAATTTAATAGTGAGGGATGGGTGGTGTTTGTCGACTGGCAAAATAGGTCAAACATTAGCAGTGGCTTCGCATGGAAATGATGAGATGACTAGTTCCATATATCGCTCATTTATATTATTGATATCGTTGTACTTTTTCAATTGATGGATATCCATAAAGGTTTGTAAGGTGAAAGATTTAGTATCAGTCATCCTATCGTTAATAAAGTAGATTAATTTTGGAATATTAAAATCACCAAGTATCAATATTTTATTATCCCATATTGCAGATAAAGTTGTAAGATTCTCGAAAAAGTCCTCCAATTCCTTGGTAGAAATCTCTGGGGGATATAAGTAGCGATAAGAATAAATGCGTTTACATCAGAAATCATCTTAACGGCAGTCGTATTTATTTTAGGTACTGCATTAATAACAGAGGAAACATTAATATTTCCAGAGGTAAAGGTAGCTTTCACGGCTATGAGCACGCCGCCGCCCCTTCTGTCTAACCTGTCATCGCGATAAACATTGAACAATAAAATCATAATCAGATAGATCTGGGGAGATACTCAAATCACTCAATTTGGTATTAAGTCCAAGAAAATTTTGATAATAAATGGCTAAATCGTTAAACAAATCAAGATCTATGACATTTGAATAATTAAATGTATTGTTTACCTTATTAGAGTTATGATCTAATTCGCATTCTGAGAGGTGTGAGGAGTTATTTTTTTTTTTCGTTATAATTTTAAATTTCCCTGATGCTGATGTCTGATTCTCCACTGCTGCGGCGTTCCTGAAGAGTTCTTCGCAGCTCTTTGTATCGCTTCCGTTATTCCTGAAGAATCATTCTTACATCTATGTGTTTGTGCAACGAGATAATGATTGGTCGAGGCGGATGAGAGTTCTGTTGGTATTTACCAATTCTTGTTATCTTGATAATTGAATTTGGGTCATGCGAATTCAAAAATGACGAGAGATAGTCATTCACTTTAATAGTATCAGATTTTAATAACTCAGAGGGGGTTACTTTACCGGAACTGTCATCTTCGTTGCACCCATACAGAACAATGTTAGACTCTCATACCATTCTTTCAGACATCTCATTTAAGCAACGAGAAGCAATAGAGCTCTCCAAGTCCTGGTCCAGAGAATGATGCGGGGTACCAGCCTCTTGAATCTCCTGTACCTTTACTTCCAGAGAGTTAATTCTTTCCAAGGCATCGTTTAATTTACTAGATTAATCATCGATTTTCGATGAAACTATTTTAATTTGAGACGATATAAATTCCTCAGAATCTTTTTTCGACTTTAGGTATTGCTCCTGCAGGATCTTGACTAGATCTTCAGATGTAATATAGTTAGGTGGACCTTTTTGGCTTGAATCCACAGCATTTTCGATTCCCGGTACTAGTAGTAGTGGCTAGCTGTTATCAGGATAGGTATCGTGACACTGCTACAGGTTTAAGATACACTACGCCATACTAGAACGTGTACATCTTCAGAAAATTGAAATTAATGCAATTAATCATAAGTTATCGACCGAAAAAGTTCACTTAACCAATTGGAGGCACTAATCTCACACGATAACGACAGCTACAGTCAATCAGAGCAAATTTTATTAATTAAATTAAGCAAAACACGGAGAGCGACTCACGCACCGATGTTCAGCCTTCGCCATCTTGGCATCCAACCTAACTATTGACATTTTGTTGACTCCAAAATTGAAAAACTCTTGTTTCTCACAAGATACTAATCACAGGTATTTTTATTTCTTTTACTTTTAATAATTTGTTTAAAAAAAATTTTAACTGTTGTTATTTATAGGTATCTTATTTATTTAGATTCTTTGAAAAATGCATGCAGTGATAGCCGAAACGTCAGCATGATTAATAAACGAACTCTTTAGTAATTTCGTTTGTTATTTTTTATACTTTAATGAAGACCGTAAGACCTACAAAATAATACTTACGCATATTACATTGACGGTCATTTTATTGACATTTTATTTACTAAAATTTTTTGTTGTGCTTGGAGACCAAGCACCTTTCAAGGATGACCAAATATTAGAAAAATACATATTTAGTTACTTTTATCCAAAGAACCTAGGAAGTCAAGTCTATCAAGCGTTGATAGGTCTGAGATGAGGTTAGTTGAGGAGGTTACGAGAGCAGAGGGTAGTAAGAAACGGCGCGGCGTCGAGCCGTTTTGAAAAGTTGGGAAAGATTGCGAGGCTGTTGAGTCGTATCGCGGACAGAGGTTGCGGGAAAATGAGTCGAAAGCTTAGGCCAAGTGGTCGTAATGTGTTATTGTACTAATTGTACTCGCAATATTCATTTAAAATACACACAATTATTCTAATGCTTGGACTTTCATTACGTTCAATCTACGACTTAAGTCGAAATCATTTTGGAATCTAACAGTATTTTATAAAAGTAGGAAATCGGAGGAAAAATTATTGAATGCAGAATGAAAAAAAAATAACTAGAAGTGTGTGATGAACAAGGGTTAAGAGTGCTAAATGGTAGAACAAAAGGGGTCAGAGGGGGAAAATAAAGGTATATCTGCCGAGCTGCGGGCTCGGTTTCCAATTATGTTATAGTTTAAAAAAATGAAGGAGTATGTCATATTAAAAAAAATGCAGAGAAAAACTAGAGTCAAATTTGACCATTTACCCGTGGGTTTCAATTTTTAAAGTTCAAAATAAAAAAAGTGCAAAGAAAAGATGAAGGTTTGATGGAAAAACGGGAGAAGATTATGAAAAAGTAATTTAAAATCTGTGGGTAGTAGCTCAATTAGAGAGGAAGAGCAGCAGAAATTGTGGGTTTAATTACGAATGGTACAATATTAAGAAATATTAGTAAATTGAAACGAGGGTGTTTCGGTCAAGAATGTGAGGAAAAAGAGGACTAGTATGGAAAAGTTTCAAAAACTTTCTGCTGAAAAAGGGGAAGAGAAAAGGAAGGCATTGAAGGATGAAAAAAATTAGTGCAAGAAATCATACAGAGAAAAAAAAGAAAGAAAATATGGAAGAAAAGTCGGAAAAGATATAACTCTAGACGAACCCTAGACAAGGTGAGCGCCATAAAATTGTCCTAGACTTTCGCTAGAGGAGCTGAGTCTAGAAAGTATCTAAAAATAATCTAGATTTCCGGTAGGGCAGGGTTAGCATGAATTATGGACGAATGAATGAGGAATTGAATGGAAAAGCAAGAGATATACAAAGAGAGTCAGGCAGGGTTGAGGAAAAAAAGATTAAACAGGGATCACATTTTAGTGCTAAATTCCCTAATTAAGGGTGTTGGTTAAATCCGACTTTGAATTTTTTTTGATAGTATTTTAGTATTTTTCCCCAAGTATTTGAGATCAAAAGAAAGAAAATTTCTCAAATATCCGGATTTCACATGATCCTCGGATCAATAAAATTTTGAGAAATGAACCCTTTTGCTCAGGAAATCATTATTTTCAAGGAAAATGCTAACTTTTCGAAGGGAAGAAATCTGCAAATAGCAGACGACAGCATTTGAACGGCGTGAAGCGCTCGCAAATTTATCTTTTTACTCACAATTCTGACATCATAGAAGCATTCTCAGGGGTCAACGTGTACCCGAAGACCAACGACTTGATGATGGTGAACCGAAACTTTGCGACATACGTCGCGTAATAGAGAAAAAACCAGAGAAAATTGACATGTCCTGTGTGTTCGACGACCGTAAGACTGTAGTTGTAATCAGCAAACAAGGTATGCAGGCTAGCTGTCACCTTCGCCAGTCTTCGCGCTCCGAACAACACATTGCCACACACGGCATCAAGGCGCCCTTTCTTACCGACAGCGAGTCCAGGATTCGAGTCTCAGCCAAAGATAAGGCAGTTTTCAATTGAGAAATTTAAAAAAATGTAAATAAAACTGCCTAAAAAATATTGAACTAGTTTTTGCAGATACGATCTGCAAATTCACCACTTTTATAGATAAACCAATTCATGATTGTGTATGTAAATTTACGCAGTTTGAAATTATAATTGGATTCTTTGCAAATTTATTTCCAATATAGATATTACCAACTTTTCCACATTGACAATTTCAATAACACAAAACTGGTGAGTATTTATTTTTCTTCATAAATTATAAATTTATCAAGTAATCAAGCAACAAATCTGAAAACTACCAAATTTCGAATTCTGAAATTTTAAAAGTCGGCCACCTGGACATTTATTTATAAATTCCAAGTTTATCAATTCGCCCAAATACAAATATCGACATTACCAAATTTTCTACATCGGCAGTTCCAAAAGTACAAAACTAGCGTGTGTTCACTTTTCTTTATAAATTATAAATTTATCAAGTCACCCACCAATACATTTCAGAAGTATTAGATTTTGAATTCTGAAATTTTGAAATTGGACCCTCTGCAAATTTACTTAGAGATTCCAAGTTTATCAAATCGCCAAACTATAAATTTTGATATCACCAAATTGTCCACATTGACAGTTCCAAAATTACAAAACTGGCAAGTATTCACTTTTCTTTATAAATTATAAATTTAGCAAGTCACCCAGCAATACATTTCAAAATTATTAAATTTTGAATTCTGAAATTTCGAAAATGTTCCTGCTGCAAAATTTATAAAATTCAACTTTATCAAGTTGCCCAACTATAAATTTGGATATTACCAAATCGACATTCACAATTTAAAATAAAAATTTTTTTCTGAAAAAAGATCGAGAGAAGAAACTTTTTTCAGAAAATACACTTATTATTTTGCAAGGTGGTACATCTCAAAATTTTCAAGCAATATGTATTATCATCAGAGAATAACAAAAATTTTTAACGGGTTTTCAGACAAGATGGAAATATGAATTAAAAATTATTTCAATTAATATTTTTTCTGAAAAAAGATCTTCTTTCGCTCCGCTGGGAAACGAACCACAAAACTTCCGATTTCCGGTCGGGTGCTTTTCCATTAAGCTGCTAGAGAGATCGAGAGAAGAAACTTTTTTCAGGAAATACACGCATTATTTTGCAAGGTGGTACATATCAGATTTTTCAAGGAATCTGTATTATCATGAGAGAATAACATAAATTTTTAACGTCTTTTCAGACTAGATGGAAATATGAATTAAAAATTATTTCAGTTAATATTTTTTTTGAAAAAGATCTTCTTTCGCTCCGCTGGGAAACGAACCACAAAACTTCCGATTTTCGGTCGGGTGCTTTTCCATTAGGCTGCTAGAGAGATCGAGAGGAGAAACTTTTTTCAGAAAATACACGCATTATTTTGCAAGGTGGTACATATCAGATTTTTCAAGAAATCTGTATTATCATCAGAGAATAACAGAAATTTTTAACGTCTTTTCAGACTAGATGGACATATGAATTAAAAATTATTTCGATTAATATTTTTTCTGAAAAATGATCTTCTTTCGCTCCGCTGAGAAAATTTAAAAATTACAAAACAAGCGAGTGTTCACTTTCCTTTATAAATTATAAATGTATTAGGTCACCCAGCAATAAATTTGAAAATCACCAAATTTTCCACATTCACAATTTTCAAATTACAAAACTAGCGAGTGTTCACTTTTATTCATAAATTATAAATGTATAAAGGCACCAAGCAATAAATGTAAAAACTACCGAATTTCGACTTATAAAATTTTAAAAGCCGGCCATTTGGAAATTTTTTCATAAATTTCAAGTATATCAAGTCGCCCAACTATAAATTTCGATATTACCAAATTTTCCACATTGACAGTTCCAAAATTACAAAACTAGCGAGTGTTCACTTTTCTTTATAAATGAAAAATTCATCAAGCGACCCAACACTTAATTTCAAAATGAAAAAATTTCGAATTATGAAATTTTAAAATTCGGCCATCTGGGAATTTATTTATAAATTCCAAGCTTATCAAGTCGTCCAACTATAAATTTCTGTATCACAAAATTTTCCACATTGACAGTTCCAAAGTTACAAGACTGGCGAGTGTTCACTTTTCTTTAAAAATTTTGAATTTATCAAGTCAGCCGGCAATAAATTTCAAAATGACGAAATTTAGAATTATGAAATTTCTAAATTAGGCCCTTTGCAAATTTAATTAGAAATTACAAGTTTATCAAGTCGCCCAACTATAAATTTCGATAT